>PVJN01002133.1:0-123834 GCA_004026805.1 Lasiurus borealis | reverse complement strand
TCAGCCCAACCTTCACCATCTCCAATCTGGGATCCCTTGGGGGATGTCTGACTGCCTGTTTAGGCCAGATCCCACAGGAAGTAGGACACCCCTTTCACAATCCGGGACTGCTGGCTCCCAACCGCTCACCTGCCTGCCTGATTGTCCCTAACCACTTCTGCCTGCCAGCCTGATCATCCCCAACTGCCCTCCCCTGACCACCTGGTCACCCCCAAATGCCCTCCCCTGCATATTCCCTCTTTATTATTTTAGACAGCCCTATCTGGTTTGGCTCAGTGGATGGTGCCTCGGCCTGCAGACTCAAAGATCCCAGGTTCGATTCCGGTCAAGGGCATGTACTTTGGTTAGGGGCACATACCCAGTGGGGAGTGTGCAGGAGGCAGCTGATTGATGTTTCTCTCTCATCGATGTTTCTAGCTCTCTATTTCTTTCCCTTCCTCTCTGTAAAAGTCAATAAAATATATATTTATATGTATATATATTTTTTAAAAAATATTTTATTAATTTTTCAGAGAGGAAAGGAGAGGAATAGGAAGTTAGAAACATCAATGAAAGAGAAACATCCATCAGCTGCCTCCTGCATGCCCCCTACTGGGGATGTGCCCGCAACCAAGGTACATGCCCTTGACCGAATCGAACCTGGGACCTTTCAGTCCGCAGGCCGATGCTCTATCCACTGATCCAAACCGGTTTTGGCAAAATATATATATTTTAAAAAAAAGAAACATTAGAGCTAAAAGAACTTGCATTTATTTGGAAACTTTAAATTCACAATGTGTGTGGGCATGGAAAGGGGGGGAATACTATTTGACCTTAGCTTCCCCAAACATCAGGAGAGTCTGGTGAGAAAAGAGATCACAGCATTAAACTTCAAAGTAGACATCCATACTGAACACACATTTATTTAAAAAGTATTCAAAAGGAAAATTTAAAAAAAGTATTCAGAGGTCTTTAGTGCTAAATATAAACATGAAGTTTTTAATAAAGCCCTCACATCGGCCTAACCGGTGTGGCTCAGTGGACAGAGCGTCGGCCTGCAGACTCAAGGGTCCCAGGTTCAATTCCAGTCAAGGGCATGTACCTTGGTTTCGGGCACATGCCCAGGGGGAGTGTGCAGGAGGCAGCTGATCGATGTCTCTCTCTCGCTCATTGATGTTTCTAACTCTCTATCCTTCTCCCTTCCTTTCTGTAAAAAATCAATAAAATATATATTAAAAAAAAAAACCCTCACAAAGTTTTCAGAAGCCACTTTTAAAAGAAATATTTTTTTATTGATTTCAGAGAGGAAGGAAGAGGGAGAGAAAGAAATATCAATGAGAGTATCATTGATCAGCTGCCTTCTGTGTCTCCTCCACCGGGGATCCAGTATCCAACCTGGGCACGTGTCCTTGACTGGCATCAAACCTGGGACCCTATAGTCCGAAGGCTGACACTCTATCCTCTGAACCCAACCAGCTAGCGCCAGAGCCACTTTTTGATACCTATCTTTAGGATAAATGAAAATGGCCCCACCAGTATGGCTCACTGGTTAAGTGTTGACCTTTGAACCATGAGGTCACAATGATTCTCATCATTGATGTTTCTCTCTCTCTCTCCATCTCTGAAAAAAGAATATTTTGAAAAAATGAAAATGGTTCTCTGTGTTCTAGGAAATCAGGTAAATCCTCATACCTTACTTTTCCTAACTTTCATCTACGCCAACTACCTAACATAACCTTTCTGCTCTGGTCAAGTTCATCTTCTCACATCTCTCTGATACACTAAGCTCTTCCTAATTTTCTACCCAGGACAAATTCATTCCCTCTTTAGTGGTTCTATACACAGTACTTAGTTTTCTATCTCTTGGGTACTGTTTGGGGCCCTTGGACTGAGATTATGTATGATTTCAGGTTAAATCTGTTTTCCCTGCCCCTCCACTTTGAAGTAAAATTTTTGAATGTTAGAGCCTTATTCATATATGTGTTCCTCCACTCTCAGGCTCCAGCCTCCTCTAGTGCTCTTGCCATTTAGATTCTTTTTATAAAAAAAATATATTTCTTTATTGATTTCAGAGGGGAAGTGAGAAGGAAAGAGAGATAGAAACATCAATGATGAGAGAGAATCATTGATTGGCTGCCGCCTGCACGCCCCTCACTGGGACTGTGCCTGCAACCTGGGCCTGTACCCTTGGCCAGAATAGAACCTGGGACCCTTCAGTCCGCAGGCTGACGCTCTATCCACTGAGCCAAGCCGGCTAGGGCGAGATTCTTGTTAAACGTTTGCTAAATGCAATACCTACCTTTGCTGCGGTTCTCTCCTAGTGCTGTCTGCTTTAGGGTCTTCCTTCTCAAAGGCGTTTCCTTTGACAGCCTGCTAAAGTCTCTCTAAAATCAGAATGACTAGAGCATGTGTTTATCTTTCAAGCCTACTCTTACCCTCCTCCCTATCGAGACAGTGAACTCGAAGAGAGCACGGGCTGTGAAATGAGGTGTAGGTCCAAACTCCACCGCTACCACTGACTATAACTTAGGGTGAAAACTCCAGGCTTGTCTCCCAACTCCCTGGGCTTTTTAACAGATGAAACGAGATGTCGTTCACACAACAGCTAGGACTGGAACTTGAACGTCACAGACAAAAACTGGCAGCGACCTTCCTGCCTTAAGGAAAAAGGTCCCGTTGCACCTAAAACGGACATCAGCCTGACCAAGGCGTTCAGTGCCTCTTCCTCAATCAACTTCCGAAAATACATTCTGTCCTAAGGACAAAAAGTCACTTTTTCAACCTATTCAAGCTCCCCAACCGCCTCGCCTTGGGGGGCCGGCGGGGGATGGGGGGAAGGCAGTGACAGTGGCAGTCGGCGATCCCTTGTCAAAGCGAAAACCCTCAGGCCACACCGCCTCTCTGCTCCTCCTGTTTACACTTGGTCAGGGGACCTGTCACGGGAGCTTCAGGTTGGGGATCTGCCTGCTAGACGGAGCCTCGGCTTTGCAGGGGTCCCCACCAGACTCTCGCGTCCCGAGAGGAACGACCCACGGACACACCTCCCCCCCGAGCCGGGCGACTCACCGCCGAGGTCTATGGCCTGGTGAAGGAGCTCCCGCTCAGCCGGCTCCGCCGCAGCCTCGGAGCGCGCCTCCGGCGGGGCTGCCCCCTCGGGGTGCCCGTCTCCCTCGAGCGGGCGGCCGTCCGCCACCGGCTGCTGCAAGCCCAGCCAAGTGCTCAAACCGCGGAACATCCCGCCCGCGGGGCCGCCGCCGCAGTCCCGGCCACCGGACCCCGAGCGGCTGCGCCCACCGCGGACCTCACAATGCGCGTCTCCCGGGGAGATGGCCGGAAGTGGGACCCCGCCGCGGCCCGTCTAGCCGCCCCTCCGCCTCTATGACAACTCGGCCGCCGGCCGCGCGCGCGTCACTTCCGGCCGGAGGCCCCGCCCCCCGGTTGTTGATGCTGGCAGCTGGCATGCGCGCGTGGAAAGCGGACAAAGGGCTTTTCCCACGAAGCAGGCCGCGCCCCCTTCCCTGCACCTCCAGCTTCGTGGGGACGGACCTGGGCGCGCAGACGGCGTCTCCGTCACTCTGAGCACCGGTGTCACTGTCAGACGTGGCTCTTCAGGTCCAGATGCGCAGGCCCCTGGAGCTGGATAGCTTTAGCCGCCTGAGACTGAATCAAAACTAGCCCCCCCCCAAAAAAAACAAACAAACACCAAAACCAAAACCAAAACTAGCCCGCGGCCTCTAGGTCCAACTACCAATTTACTGGGCATACAGAGGCCGGAGGAAAGTGTTAAAGGACACCATGGACCAAAGCCGGTGTGGCTCAGTGGATAGAGCGCCGGCCTGCGGACTGAAAGGTCCCAGGTTCGAGGTTCGAGATTCGATTCCGGTCAAGGGCATGTGCCTTGGTTGCGGGCATATCCCCAACAGGGGGCGTGCAGGAGGCAGAAGATCAATGTTTCTCTCTCATCGATGTTTCTAACTCTATCCCTCTCCCTTCCTCTTTGTAAAAAATCAATAAAATATATATTTTAAAAAGGATACCATGGGATGCAGGCAACATAGAATCTAGGCTGGGAGAAACCACGGGACAAACGACATGGTTTATTCAAATAAATTGCAATGAAGGGGAGAAGGGGAACGTATAGAAGAAAAGCGATTTAAGAGACATACTGCATATGGCCACTTGTGGATTTTATTTGGATCCTAATTCAAATAACCCCATTGGGGTGGGAAAGTTTGACTTGATAAGAATTGGAAATTTGGTCATTGGGTATAGACCATGAAATTAGGGAATTGTTAAATTTGAAAACTTGGGTTGGCGGTGGAATACACAAACTTTACCATCTTAACTTTGAAGCGTACGGTTCAGAAGTGTTAAGTACATTCGCGTTGTTATGCAACCGATCTCCAGAACTCCTCCTATTGCAAAACGCATTGTGTGTCCATTAATCAACTCTCCATCCTCCCCGCCCCCCAGCCCTTGGCAACCAAACTACGTTCTGAATGAGCTTGATTACTTCAGGAACCTCATATAATAGAATCACTCCATATTTGTCTTCCTGTGACTGGCCTATTTCACTTAGCCAATGTCCTTGGGTTCATTCATTTTGTAGAATATGTCAGCATTTCTTTAAAATTCTGTCTTAAGAAAGGCTACCTGGATTATGTTTTAAATATGTTTTGATTGATTTTAGAGAGCGGGAGTGATAGAAACATCCGTGAGAAACACCAACATCTCTCAGCTGTCTCCTGCACAACCCCTACTTGGGATCAAGCCAGTAACCCTGGCACGTGCCCTGGCCTGAATGTAACAGGCGCCCTCTTGGGGCATGAGTTGATGCTCAACCACTGAACCACACTGGCCAGGCAAGAAAGCCTCCTTGAAAAAGGCTGAATAACATTCCAAAGTACATAATACCACATTTTGCTTATCCATTCATCTATCCATAGACATAGGAATTGTTAAATTTTAAACTGTGGTAACTGTGTGTGTGTGTGTGTGTGTGTGCGTGTGTGTTTTAATGTGTTCTTATCTTTTAGTCATACTGAGATATTTATCAATGAAATGCTAAGACGCCAGCCATCCTGCTTCAAATTAATACAGGACGGGGGGAATGAGTAGGGATGTAGATGAAGCAAACCTGGCCGTAGGTTGATAACTGTTGAAGTTGGGTGGTTATACTATGATGTCTGTTTTCTATACACAGTATTTAACTTTTCCCGTAATAACATGCAAACAAACAAACAAAAAAACTGCCCAAGTGAACAGCTACTCCTTGAGAACAGGGAGTTCATGAACGTATTTCCCAAGCGCAGACTCAAGCAATCTGTTGGCAAAGGACACTCATTATTTCTCCTCCTCCCAGCATTTTCAGATGAGTAGCTTAGTTCCAATGAATTTATGGGGGATGGATTACCGTTCGGATTTGACCTGTTCTCCAGTTTCCCAGCCTTTCTTCAAGTTTCTTCACCTCCAAAAGGTATATTTACAGTTCAGGTCCAGAACTTGAGTTTAACAAGTCCAACCCATTATTGTTTTTTCCGCAAAACAGCTTTATTCACATATAACACAATTCACCAGTTTAAAGTGTACAATCCAATGGGTTTTGGTATGTTACACTATCAATTTTTTAAATTACAGTAAATTATATGTAACATAAAATTTGTCATTTTAACCATTTTTAAAATATATGTATGTTTTATTGATTCTAGAGAAGGGAGAGGGAGAGAGTGACAAACATCAATGATGAGAGAGAATCATTGATCAGCTGCCTCCTGCGTATCCCCCCACTGGAGATCGTAACCCAGGCTTGTGCCCTGGACCAGAATAGAACCTGGGACCCTTCAGTCTGCAGGCCAATGCTCTATCCACTGAGCCAAACCAGCCAGGGCTCATTTTAACCATTTTTTAAAAGTATATTTTATTGATCTTTTACAGAGAGAAAGGGAGAAGGGTAGTCAGAAACATCGATGAGAGAGAAACATCAATCAGCTGCCTCCTGCACACCTCCTACCGGGGATGTGCTTGCAACCACATGTCCTTGACCAGAATCAAACCTGAGACCCTTGAGTCCACAGGCCGACGCTCTATCCACTGAGCCAAACTGGCCAGGGCTCCTTTTAACCACTTTTAAGTGTACTATTCAGTGGCAACAGTGACATTCCAACCTGTTTTTAGAGTCTGGGTATTGACTCGGCTTTGAAAGTCAGGAGACATCTGAGGACCAATGCCTTTCTAGGATTTGTTAAGTCAGTGAGAACTTGAGAGTCAACACTTTCCAGAAAAAGAACGTTTGGTTCAAGTGTGATTGGAGTGAGCCTGGGATTTCAGTCAGAACCTAGGAGAGGGTTCTAACTCCACTTCCTAATCGGTGAATCCCTTTGCCTGGGCTGGTGTTGCTCAGTTGGAGTGTTCTTCTGTACACCAAAAGGTGGTGGGTTCGATTTCTGGTCAGGGCACATACCGAGTTCAGAAGGCAACCAAGCATGATGTTTCTCTCTCCCTTCCTCTCTCTAAAATCAATTAATATATACATTATATATATATATGGGGGATGGATTACAATTCTGATTTTTCCTGTTCTCCAGTTTTTTTTATAAATATATTATATATATAAGTATATATATAAAATGGGTGAATATCTTTGACTTGTTACTCTTGAAGTTTCTTCACATCCAAAAGGAATACGACTCAACAAATAGCAGAGGTGGGGCCGAGCCCATTCAGCCTTACGTTTGCTTTATCTCCAGGAGCACGCAAAACAATGGGGAAAGCTGTGATCCCCAGGGGACAGACAGTTTTACAATTCTTCTGAAAGGTGGGCTTTTACAAAATAAAAGAGAAGCTGAAACCGGTTTGGCTCAGTGGATAGAGCGTCTGCCTGCAGACTGAAGGGTCCCAGGTTTGATTCCGGTCAAGGGCGTGTGCCTTGGTTACTGGCACATCCCCAGTGGGGGGTGTGCAGGAGGCGGCTGATCGATGTTTCTAACTCTCTTTCCCTCTCCCTTCCTCTCTGTAAAAAATCAATAAAAATATATTTTTTAAAAAAACATAAAAGAAACAACACACAAATCAACTTAATGGTGGGCTTCTTTTCCATTTATTTTTTATCCTCAACTCTATGTTGGCAGTAGGCTGTGAAAGGACATTTGTTGAATGAAGACACACCCTTATCCCACACAAATTGGTCAATCTCAACCCTGTTATCAGATTTTTTTTTTCCTGCTCACTTTATTTTCCATTTTGGATTAATATTACAAAAGTTATAAGGCCGAGACCGGTTTTGCTCAGTGGATAGAGCGTCTGCTTGCGGACTAAAGGTCCCAGGTTTGATTCTGGTCAGGGCATGTACCTTGGTTGCGGGCACATTTCCACTGTGGGGTGTGCAGGAGGCGGCTGATCGATGTCTCTCTCATCGATGTTTCTGACTTTCTATCTCTTTCCCTTCCTCTCTGTAAAAAATCAATAAAATATATATTTTTAAAGTTATCATAAGAACCCCTGTGTATTCACAAAACATCTTTCCTCCATTAGCCTCATAGATAAATAGACTAAGAAAAAGATGAGGCTCTACACTCTGTGGTAAAGAGTCTGACTTTGGAAACGGATGTTTTCTTATTGATGTCAAAGGAAAGCAGACTCTGCCATCCCAAAATATGCCTTTTGGGGTATCGATTATTTTAAGCTGGTTATTTCTTTTGTAATTTAATTAATGTATTTGTTTTTTATCCTCACCTGAGTATATTTTTCCATTGCTTTTTAGACAGAGAGATGGAAAGACAGAAATCTCGATGTGAGAGAAGCACATCGATTGGTTGCCCTGACATGAGCCCTGCCCAGGGCCCGGGCCGGGGAGGACCCTGTAACCGAGGTACATGCCCTTGACCGGAATTGAACCCAGCATCCTTTAGTTCACAGGCTGATGCCCTATCCACCGAGCAAAACTGGCTAGGGCTAAGCTGGTTATTTTCCAGAAACAAAAGACTCAGGAAGAACCTTTGACCTTCCCCCTCCCCCTCACTGCTAGAAGAATTTAGATAGTAGACCTCCTCCAGGAAGGGAGAAATCATCAGATAAGTAGTTTAATATAAACCAGCGTGTGATAGACAGGGAGGAACCGAGCATGGCCTCTTTGATCAAAGTCCTCTCGGTATCATATTGTTTAAGAAGGCCCAGCAAATATATAGTTACCAAACATTTGCTTTTCCATCCTTGCCTTCCTTTGCACCAAACACCACCCCATAAGCCTTAACTGCCCGATTTGTCCTCAAATTTAATAGTCTCTTTTTGGGGGCAGTATGAAAAATATACATATTTTTATTGATTTCAGAGAGCAAGGGAGAGGGAGAGAGAGAAACCTTAAGGAGGAGAGAGAATCATTGATTGGCTGCCTCCTGCATACCCACTACAGGGGATGGAGCCTGAAACCCAGGCATGCGTCCTGACCAGGAATTGAACTGTCACTTCCTGGTTCATAGGTCTATGCTCCACCACTGAGCAACACAGGCTGGGCACTTTTTATATTCTTATGAAACTTCTGCATGCACATAAGTAATACATTTGGCCATTTTCTCCCATTAATCTATCTTGTGTTAATTTGATTAGTCCAGCCAGAAGAACTTAAAGGGGTAGGAGGAAAATTATGTTTCCTCCCCACAGTGTCCTGGTTTTGTTATATATACTTTTAAAATATATTTTATTGATTTTTTTAGAGAGGAAGAGAGGGATAGAGTTAGAAACATCGATGAGAGAGAAACATCGATCAGCTGCCTCCTGCACATTCCCTACTGGGGATGTGCCCGCAACCAAGGTACATGCCCTTGACCAGAATCGAACCTGGGGCCTTGATTCTGCAGGCCGATGCTCTATCCATTGAGCCAAACTGGTTAGAGCTTGTTATTTATATTAACTAATGTACAGGACCTTTGGTCAGGGCACTCCACATCTTTAAGCCTCAGGTCCTTTATTACAAAAAAAAAAAATCACCATAATTACTGTCTGGTTGTAAAAAGGAAATGAAGTACTGAATTGCGGAAGGAAACCTTGCATACATGGCAGGTGTTGACTATTACCATCATTTCAACCCGTTTCACAAGCACCCTTTCTACAGGCTCCTCTGGATTCTGGGAGACTTGCTTCATAGCAATCTCTTCTATGTCTCCAGCCTTTTTTAAAAAACATATTGTATTGATTTTTTTTACAGAGAGGAAGAGAATAGAAAGCTAGAAACATTGACAAGAGAGACATATCAATCAGCTGCCTCCTGCACGCCCCCTACTGGGGATGCAACCAAGGTACGTGCCCTTGACCAGAATCAAACCTGGGACCTTTCATTCCGCAGGCCTATGCTCTAACCACTGAGCCAAACCGGTTTTGGCTCTCCAGCTTTTTTTACAAAGTGTTTCCTCCTCTAATGTTTTTATTTATTTATTTGCTTATTCATTCATTCATTCATTCATTCATTCATTCATTTATTATTTGTCTTCGAGGAGGCTTGGGTCTCTCCTCTGGCTCCTATTGAGTGAAGCCTCTGCCTATTTCCCCAGAAATTGACATCAGTGACCCTGGATCCTTACTACTTCCTGTACAGCGCTGTGCTGTCCTTCTGAGCGGGGAGAAACGCCCTTTTGTTTGAACTCTTATTTAATTTTTCCTTGCAGCCCTCTACCCTACCTTGTTGCTGCCATCTATGAGCTTCGTATTGACTTGGTTTCTTGGCCTCCATGGACTCCTCCAAATTCCAGCATCCTTCCAGAGCCCTCGATGTCCCCTACACTGGCCTGGTGGCGCTAGACCCAATGCCAGCAATGCCCGTCAGACCCTAACCCACGTCATCTGAAGTGTTTCCCCTCTGCTGACTTCAACACCAACACCGCTTCGTGGTGACAAGTTGCCAGTTCCCTCATTTCCTCCTTTCTTTTTAAAAATAGATTTTTATTGATTTCAGAGAGGAAAGGAGAGGGAGAGCAGAAACATCCATGATAAGAGAGAATCATCGATTGGCTGCCTCCTGCATGCCCAACCTGGGGATCAGGCCCACAACTGGACATGTGCCCTTGACCGGAATCGAACCCAGAACCATTCAGTCTGCAGACTGATGCTCTGTCCACAGAGCAAAAGCAGCTAGGGCAAGTTCCCTCATTTCAATGGGCCCTTGTCATCGGTCCCTCTGTTCTCTTTCTGCCAGTCCATCAGCTTCCTGCTGCTTCTGTTTCTTTCCTCTGTGAACTAGAGCCCTGGTGCATTACTGCGACTCCATTCTTCCAGTCTCTTGTCTTTCTACTCCACTCAAACTCTGGTTTTGCCATAAAGATCCACAGTTACATACCTACCTGTCGATATCCTGTAAAATTATATCTGTCCCAGCTGGCATGGCTCAGTGGTTGAGCATCGACTTATGAACCAGGAGGTCACAGTTCCATTCCTAGTCAGGATACATGCCTGGGTTGCGGGGCGTGCAGGAGGCAGCCTACATCATTGATGTTTCCTTAAAATTTTTTTTTATTGAGTTCAATCAATTTTATTTTTTAAAAATATTGTTATTGATTTCAGAGAGGAAGGGAGAAGGAGAGAGAGAAATATCAATGATGAGAATCATTGATTGGCTGCCTCCTGCATGTCTCCTACTGGGGATGGAGCCTGAAACCTGGGCATATGGCATTGACTGGAATAGAACCCGGGACCCTTCAGTCTGCAGGCAGACACTTTATCCACTGAGCCAAGCTGGCTAAGGCTCATCATTGATGTTTTGTTCTCTTCCTGTCCCTTCCTCTCTGAAATCAATCTATCCTACCTAATAAAAGAGAAACATGCAAATTGACCATACCTCCGCTACAACCACAAGCCATGGCCACCAGCCAATCAGGAGTGAGTATGCAAATCAACCAAACAAAGATGGTGGTTGATTTGCATATCCAGGCACAGAGAGAAGACTGAAGACAGCGTAGAAGGAAGCCAAGCACTGTAGATGGGAGCGAAGCTGTGGAGAAGCAGGCAGGGTGGCGGAGAAGGGAGGAAAGCAGGCAGGGCGGCAGAGACAGCTGCAGGAAGCCCTATTCTTACAGGGATAGGCCTGAGGAAGCCCTATTCTTGCAGGAATCTTCCTGCAACGGGTCTCTAGTATATATATAAAAGGCTAATATGCTAAGTATCCAACTGTCTGACTCATTGCTATGACGTACACTGACTACAGGGGGCAGACACTCAATGCAGGAGCTGCAGTGATGCACACTGGCCATTTACAGAGAAATGGCACTGTGGACCTGGCACTGACAAAGCAACACTCAGCTTCCCCCAAGTGGGACACAGGCCCCGCTACCACCCTGGAGCAACAGCCCACCAAATCACAGCCAACACTGCCAAGACCCAATGGTGTAAAATATAGCCCCCAGCCCAGCCCAGCCAAAAAAAGGTGGCTGTGGGCACCGGGTAATGATGTCACTTAGCAACTTCCAGCTTCCTCTCCCTAGCGACTAGCCTCCTTGGAGTTTCTTCAGCCCAGGAACACAACTTGCTTTATAGCCAGGTGGAAACATTTCACACTTTAACCAAATGTCTGTAAAGTGTTTTCCTATGCTTCATCTCATTTGATCCTCACAGAAGTCCTGGTGTAGATTGATAGGAAACTCAGTGGAATCCTATTTTCTTTTCATTAGCCAGAAAACAGAGATTTAGAAAGCTTAGAAACTTCACCTGACTACAAAGAAGTAAGAAATGGTGGATCTTGAAAATGACTTCAGGTTTTCTCACTGTGCAGAATCTAGTCAAACACTGCTGCAGTTAAACATTTTACCCTTTGTTCTCCCTGCGTGATCTACAATAATAATCTGCTTCGTGTTGATATTTACTGCTGTGTTGCTGACAATGACCTGAAAGAGAAGTTGGGGTGCTTCATTGGGCTGGGAAAAGTTTAGCTACATCAGAAAGCAGGCCTAATTAAACAAGTTTATCCTATATATAAAAGGCTAAACAGACTTGTGCATCCACAATACATATAAGGATCTTGCTGGGGCCAATCGCACATGTGTATTTCAATCTGTCATTGTCGATCGTGAATTCGGTTGACTCTTCGATTATAGAGAAGGGCGAATAGCGATGTTAAAAAATATTTTCTAATTAATTTCCTTTCAATGTGCACGAATTTGTGCACTGGACCACTAGTAAATATAAGTTTTTAAAAAATAAAATTATATCTGGACATCATTACACAATTATGATGTCTATACTCCATCAGGTGTTCAATGGCACTTGCCTATCCTGGCACTCCAGTGACTTACACTGGTTATTCACCATTTTCACTCCTTTCCCAACCCTTCCATTTCACTCCACACCCTTCCATTGTCCATAGTTACATCCTCTCTCCTTCGGTGGTTTGGGTATGTACCTCCCTTCCCCTTAACAATCTGCCGTGTCCTTTTTCAGGACCAACCATCCTCCAGAAACAGTCACTTCACTTAGGAAGTCCTGATTGTCTCTCCCTTCTCCCCCCTCTCCCCCCTCCCCACATTTTTCTTCGCGGGTTTTGTTCTGGGAATCTTACTGATTCTAACAGATGTTTGGACCGACCCCCAGACTGAGGCCCTCGGAGGCAAGGAGCCCCGTTTGATTTGGGTTCTCTCCCCAGCGCGCCTGCAGTTCCGCAGCAGGGCACCCACAAACATCTGTGACAAGGTGAGGCTCTTCCCGGTGGCGAGAACCGGACGGGAGGCCCAGGGGCCCGGGCTCGGGGGGGAACGGGGTGTGCACCTGGGTCCCCCCCAGGGTCTTTGCTAAACGAGCCGAGGAGGGGAGGAGCAGGCCCGGGGCAGAGCGAGGCCTGGGGCCAAGTGCCTGCAGGGCGGAGGGACGGGAGGCTGGCTGTGCCGGAGGAGTCACTTTTTCGGCGCCGGTCGTGTTGCATCGCACGAACCTGGTGCACACCCCCAGCTCCCCAGCGTGAGTCAGCGGGGCCGGCGGCGGCGGGAGACGGGGAGGTGGGCGAGGAGCCCGGCGCGCACCCCGAGGCCTGCACCGGAGGGGGGAGGACCCCGAGGCGCCTCCGGGACACTCCTCCGGGCGGCCCCCGCCCCAGCCCCACAGGTGAGCGCAGGCCGGGCCGCGGGAAGGAGCCGCCGGCCCCACCGCCACCCTCCGGGCGCCGCCAGCACCGCGCAGGTAAGCCCCCGCCCGGCGCCCCGCCGCACCCCCGGGGCCTCCGGGCCCGCGCCGCCCCGCGTCCCCGGGGCCTCCCCCCGCTCCCCCCGCGCGCGTGAGGCCGGAGCCTTTGTCCCCTCCCCGAGGGCGCCCTCGCCCCGTCCCACCGGGGCCGGCGGCCGGGCGCATCCCCGCACCCCGCGCCCGCCGACCCCAGGGGCGCGGGTGCCCTGCGCCGTCGGAGCCCGCCCGGTGGCGGCCGCGATGCGGGGTGGGGGGGATGGTCGCGTCTCCGGGGTGCGCGTCTCCCCGCCCCGCGCCTCCCGGGCCTCGGGGAGCCCCGAGATGGCGTTGGCGGAAGTGAAGCCCCGCGCGGAGGGAAAGGGCCGCTCTGGCCCCTCGCCTGGCGCGCTCGCTCGTTCCACGTCTCCCCCACATCGGCGCCTCGGGGCGCCCCGTGACCGACAAAATAGCCCGCTTTCTGCAGCGGGTTGCCCAGGCTTGCTGTGGGGGTTCCATGTCGCGGCGTGTCCCCTGCGGACATGTGCCGATCCGGGTCTGACAAACCCTCCTCCGCCCGGGGCACCGCGACCCTGCCGCGTAGACCGTTGCCATCACTCCAGAAAGTTCCTTCCCGTCCCTTCCTACCGATCCGCACGCCCCCTCCCCCAGCCCCACTCCCTGGATTTCTGGCAGAGCTGAGAAAGGCCGATGCGCTAAATTAGTTTGGCCTGTTGGAGAACTTCATAAAATGGGGTCCGCCCGTAAGTACCTCGGGTTCGAATATGACGTTTTAAACGGTCGTCGTTGACACAGTGTTTCTGGGCGCTTTCTGAGGTTGGCGGTTGCTTTAGGCCTGAACTGCTGGGGGGCAGCCACTGGCCGCCAAGAGGCCCTGGAAATGTGGGGGTCCCAGTTGAGATGGGCTGTGAGTAGACACACCTAATCTCCCAAGACTTGAGAGAGAGAGAGAGAGAGAGAGAGAGAGAGAGAGAGAGAGAGAGAGAGAATGTGGACGCAGACTATCTCACAGATACATTGTTGCAGTGCTTATGTGATAAAACGAACGTTTTCTCGGTACATTGGGTTCCGGAAGACGATGAACATGAACTTCATCTGTTTCTCTTTTAACATGGCTCCCAGAGAACGCAAACCCCCACAGAAGGCTCGTGTAATGTTTTTATTGGACAGCGGACAGGGCAGCCCCACACATTCCATTTCACAGACAGTTGGCTCTGCTGGCCGCAGAGCGGAGTCTGGGAGAGCTTGTCTTCAGGGCGAGAAGAAACATCTGGATTCAGGGAAGCGGCCCAGCAGCTGCCTCTTCCTGCCCTTTTCAAACTTTGCTTCGAACTTACTTGTTTGCCTCCCAGAGGTAAACAGGGCTGCATGTAGCGGGCAGTAAGGGACGTTTCCAAAGACTTCGTCAGATCGCTCACGTGCTTGCAAAAGGTACCTTGTGCTTTTGAAAACATCGAAAACTAGTAATTGCCTACATCCCAACCGCCTAAATATATTAAAAAATATATATTTTATTTATTTTTTACAGAGAGGAAGAGAGAGGGATAGAGAGAAACATCGATCCGCCGCCTCCTGCACGCCTCCTACTGGGGATGTGCCTGTAACCAAGGTACATGCCCTTGACCGGAATCGAACCTGGGACCTTTCAGTCCGCAGGCCGACGCTCTATCCACTGAGCCAAACTGGTTTTGGCGGTTTATTAAAAAATATTTTTATTGATTTCAGAGAGGAAGGGAAAAAGACAGAATGAGGGATAGAAACATCAGTGATGAGAGAGAATCATTGATCTGCTGCCTCCTGCACGCCCCACACTGGGAATTGAGCCTGCAACCCCGGGCATGTGCCTGGACTGGGAATCAAACCGTGGTCCCCTGGTTCATACGTTGACACTCAACCACTGAGCCACGATGACTGGGTTAAAGTTGTTTTTTAATTGATTTCAGAGGGGAAAGGAGAGGGAATGATGAGAGAGAATCCTTGATCCAAGTATTTTTTTAAATTGTGAATTATAATAGAAAATGGGATTTATCGGTATTACTTTTGGTTAGTTTCTCTCTCTTTTGCAGCTGTAATACTATGTTAGTGGTCTTACTCCATTATCCACTTAGCTGCCATCCCTGACTATGAAAATCCTGCTGTTAAGACTTTCTTTCACGTGCTTATTGCAGTGGCATAGGCTCCAGGGGAAAACAGTGGTCCCCAAAGTAGAGAAAGCCAGGTAGCTCTTGGGCTGCCCGCCTGCCAGTCAAAACAAGTTTGAATCAGACAGCCGCCACAGAGAAGTCAAATAAAATTTCCTTATAACATAATGCTTTTTTTTTTTTCCTGCTTGGATATCCCTGCATGGCAAAACTGATGGTAATGACAATTCAGTTAAGGAGAACACGTTTATTCTTATTAATAGTGATGTTAATAGCTCATCTTCTTACGTTCCTACTGTCAGTTAATGTAGGGATTGCTTTTGACCCTCCATAGCAGGTACCGGCAAGCGTTTTCTGTTCAAGGTGAGATAGGAAATATTTCAGGTGTCGTGGGCCACAGGTCTCTGTTGTCACAGCTACTCAGCTCTGCCATTGTAGAAAGTAAGTGAACGTAGACAATATATAAATGAATGGGTGTGTCAGTGTGCTAATAAAACTTGATTTATGGCCTGACTGGTTTGGCTCAGTGGATAGAGAGCATCAGCCTGTGGACTGAGGGGTCCTGGGTTTGATTCCAGTCAAGGGCATGTATCTTGGTTGTGGGCACATCCCCAATGGGAGATGTGCAGGAGGCAGCTGATCCATGTTTCTCTCTCATCGATGTTTTTAACTCTCTATCCCTCTCCCTTCCTTTCTGTAAAAAATCAATTGAAAAAAACTTCATTTATGGACACAAGTTTGAATCTCATATAATTTTAATGTCATGAAATATTATTTTGATCTTTTTAAATCATTTAAAATGTAAAAAACATTCTTAGCTTGGGAAGCATGCAAAACCAGACAGTGGGCCAGATGTGACCAGTGGGCCCTGGTTTGCTGACCTCTGATCTATATCTTTGCTCAATTAATCCTCAGGACCACCTAGGAAATCTTTTTTATGTTGACACACTTAAATACTGATTTTTAAAAAATAGGCTACTGTTTAGAGCAATATTAGGTTTGCAGCAAAACTGAGCAGAAAGTACTGAGTTCCATAAATCTCCTGCCCCGTGAGCACAGCCTTCTCCATTATCAACATTCCAAACCAGAGTGATACATTTATTACAATCAATGAGCCTGTGTTGGCACAATCTTATCATCCAAAGTCATGGTTACATTAGAGTTTGTTCTTGATGTTGTACACTCTATATAGCCTTGGACAAATGTGTAATGACGTGTATCCACCATGGTAGTCTCACACAGAGTAGTTTCACTGCCCTAAAAATCCTCTGTGCTCCACCTATTCATCCCTCCCTCCCCCCAACCACTGTCAACCACTGATACAGTATCTTTATTTATTAGTTAATTTAATTAAAATATATTTTATTGATTTTTTAAATTTAATAAATTTATATTGTTCAAATTGTTACAGTTGCTCCTCTTTTTCCTCCCCATAGCTTCCTTCCATCCGCTGCCTCCTGCACACTCCCTACTGGGGATGTGCCTGCAACCTGGATACATGCCCTTGACCAGAATTGAACTTGGGACCTTTCAGTCCGCAGGCTGACACTCTATACACTGAGCCAAACCGGTTTCGGTGTATGTTTAATTTCTATTTGGTCCTTTTTCATATCTTTGAGGGTCTTGCTAAATTTATCGGCCTTTTCTAGGAAATTCTTGAAAAACCTGGTAAGCATGGTTTTGAACTCTATATCCAGTCGTTTGTTTTCCTCCATTTCTTTCGTTTGTGATCTGTTCCTTTGTCTCCGCATTTTCGCTGCTTCCCTGAGTTGCTAGAGTAGCTTTGTGTGCTAGGTGTCCTATATGGGCCAGTGGCTCCGCCTCCCCAGTTACCTGAGGTGGACACTCTTGGTGTACCCCTTTGTGGACTGTGTATACAGCCTTCTTGTAGTTAAGTCTTGATTGTCGTTGGTATCACTGGGGGGGAATTGACCTCCAGACCAATTGGCTGTGAGGATCAGCTGTGTCTGTGCCAGGAGAACTTCTGTGCTGGACTCAGCCTTATGAGATAAGACTTGCAAAATTGCAAAAACCTCTGTGCTGGGCTTGAATGGGGCAGAGTCTCAGGGCTGAGCAGACAGCCTTGGCTTCCCATCAGCCCTGCCCTATGAGGCTCCTGGGTCTCAGTGTCCCTCGTTTATCACTGCAGCCCTCTCTGCATGTACTCACGCGTGCCTCCAGACCTCTGTCTTTTGCGGCTCCTCTGAGTCAGTGTGCTCTTCTCTTTTCCTGACAGTCCAGACTCCTCCCATATGAGTCTGGGACCCCAAGGTCTTGCCCAGAACTAGGGTTCAGTGCAGTCGGAACTGGGGTTCAGTGCAGTCAGGAGGTTCCGTCTCCTTCCTGCTAGAGAAAGCCAGGCAGCCCCTCAGCACATTCTCTCCAAGCACGTGTCTCCATGCCTCAGCTTTTGCAGCTCCTCTGAGTCTCCGTGAGTCCCTCTCTAGTTGTAGAATTTCCACTCAGACAGCTTTTCTGTGGTTCTGGATGGTGTCCGTTCTGTCTTTTAGCTGTAGTTTTGAAATTGTTGTGCGAGGCAGCAGTTTAGATGTTCACCTATGCCGCCATCTTGGTTTTTCCTATTTTATTGATTTTTTATGGAGAGAAGGAGAGAAGGATAGAGAGTTAGAAACATGACTGAGAGAGACACATGGATCAGCTGCCTCCTGCACACCTCCCACTGGGGATGTGCCTGCAACCAAGGTACATGCCCTTGACTGGAATTGAACCTGGGACCGTTGAATCCACAGTCTGATGCTCTATCCACTGAGCCAAACTGGTTAGGGCTATTTATTTATTTTATTGAATTCAGAGAAGAAGGGAGAGAGATAGAAACATCGATGATGAGAGAGAATCATTGAATGGCTGCCTCTTGCACACTCTCCCCACCGTGCCTCACTGGGGACTGAGCCCACAAACCAGTCATGTGCCCCTACTGGAATTGAACCTGGGACCTTTCAGTCCACAGGCTGACACTCTCTCCACTGAGCCAAAGCAGCTAGGGCATGACCACTGATCTCTTTACTGTCTCCATAGTGTTGCCTTTTTCAGAGCATCACATATTCGGAATCCTACAGTATGTAGCCTCTTCAGATTGCCTTCTTTCACTTAGTGATATGCATTAGGTTTCCTCATGTCTTTTCATGGCTTGACAGCTCATTTCTTTTTAGTGCTGGCTAATATTTTAAGAAATTGGTATTTTTATTCCTTTTCACCGATGAAACAGGCACAGAATGGTTTAGCTTGCCCAGGTACAGCTTGTACAGCTCTGACAACAGTGCGTGATCTCATAAATTTCACCATGCCTCTGAATCCCCGAGAAATCTATTTTCTCAGGATGCAGTTTGTCATATGACAGAGTTGGGGTGCATGAAAGATCAGATCAATGGAGTCAGCCTCTCTGCTTGTAGAAAATAGCCACAGCTTTCTGCATATCAACCAAAAAAAAAAAAAAATCTAGAGGAGATGACTTTGTTTCCAAAGTTTCAGTCCTGGCTGGGTAGTTCAGTTGGTTAGAGCATCATCCGATTATGCCAAGGTTGTAGGTTCGATCCCTGGTCAGATCACATACAAGAATCAACCAGTTGGCCGAAACCGGTTTGGCTCAGTGGATAGAGCATCGGCCTGTGGACTAAAAGGTCCCAGGTTCGATTCCGGTCAGGGGCACATATCTTGGTTGCAGGCACATCCCCAGTGGGTGGTGTGCAGGAGGCAGCTGATCGATGTTTCTAACTTTCTATCTCTCTCCCTTCCTCTCTGTAAAAAAAATCAATAAAATATATTTTTAAAAAAGGAATCAACCAATTGATGCATAAATAAGTGGAACAAAAACTTTTTTACTCTCTCTCTCTCTCTCACAAATAAATCAATATGAGGGTTTAAAATTTTTTTAAAGTTTCAACTATTTAGGTAGGAAAATGCTGTGTGCTTTGGAAATTCTGGTTTAACACACTGTCTGCTTCACTGGTTCAAGAAAACGTCTTTCTTCCCTGACCCTTCATCTCATGGCCTTGCAGGTTCTGTCTGGGTGCTGACACCCAGCCACTCCTCTGCCAATGAAGTACATCCTGGTCACCGGTGGCGTGATCTCGAGCATTGGGAAAGGGATCATCGCGAGCAGCATCGGGACGATTCTCAAGTCATGGGGACTCCGAGTTACCGCCATCAAAATCGACCCCTACATCAACATCGATGCAGGCACTTTTTCACCTTATGAGCACGGTATGAAAGAGAGCCACTTCCTCCCTAATGAACCGCTGAGTTAAATGGCAATTCTTTCTATGTTGGTTAATTTCTTTCGGAGAGAGTTCCAGAAGTAGAGTTGCTGGATCGTATGTTATGAATATGTGAGTGTTCTCATGGTCATGGATGCATTCATTGTTCAGATTGCTGATGGCATTCCAAATCTGGCCACCATTTTGGAAAACTGTGTGAGGAGACCATTTTCCTTGTAGCTTTTGCAGTGTGGATTATGTTTTGTTTAATTATAAAGGTAATAGATTTATCTTAACGTCTTATCATTAAGAGAAAATTTCAAACAATATAATATAGATTGACAATATAGAATGACATGAAGGAAATTTCCCACTTCTTGGAGTGACTATTATTAATGTGGACATTTCATTGTGCATAGTAATTATATTATTATTTAAAAAAAAATATTTTATTGATTTTTTTACAGAGAGGAAGGGAGAAGGATAGAGAGTTAGAAACATCAATCAGCTGCCTCCTGCACACATCCTACTGGGGATGTGCCCACAACCAAGGTACATGCCTTTCACTGGGACCCTTCAGTTCGCAGGCTGACGCTCTATCCACTGAGCCAAACTGGTTAGGGCAGTAATTATTTTTTAAAAAAAAGCATTAGCCCTGCCCTGACCTCTTTGGCTCAGTGGACAGAACATCAGCCTGCGGACTTAGGGGTCCCAGGTTCGATTCCAGTCAAGGGCATGTACCTTGGTTATGGGCACATCCCCAGTAGGATATGTGCGGGAGGCAGCTGATGGATGTTTCTCTTTCATCGATGTTCCTAACTCTATCCCTCTCTCTTCCTCTCTGTAAAAAATAAAAAAAATTACCTCTTAAATACTTTCTTTTTAAAAATTTTATACACATGCAGGAAAATGCATAAATCATAAATATACCACTCGATGAAATGATTATATCATGTAATCAGCCCCTAAATTAATAAACAGAATCTCTGTTTGCCTCCAGAGAACCAGGGTAACTACTAACTATCCTATCTTTTAACACCATAGATTAGAGTTGCTTGTTGTTGTTTGTTGTGGTTTTTTATTTCAGAGAGAGGAAGGGAAGAGGGAAAGAGAGAGAGAAACAGCAATGATGAGAATCATTGGTTGGCTCCTCCTGCGTGCCACCTACTGGCGATTGAGCAGGAAACTTGGGCATGTGCCCTGACCGAAAATCGAACCCTGACCTGGTTCATGGGTCCATGCTCAACCACTGAATCATACTGGTCGGGCTAGTTTTGCTTGTTTTTGAACTTCAAATGAATTGAATCTCACAGTCACATTATTTTAAATCTAATTTTCTTTTTTCTTGTTAAATATATATATTTTTATTGATTTCAGAGAGGAAGGGAGAAGAGGAGAGAGAGATAGAAACATCAGTGATGAGAGAGAATCATGGATCGGCTGCCTTCTGCATGATCCACATTGGGGATCAAGCTCACAACCCGGGCATGTGCCCTGACTGGGAATCAAACTGTGACCTCCTGGTTCATAGGTCAATGCTCAACCACTGAGCCATGCCAGCTAGGCTTTAATCTAATTTTAAAACTTAATATACTGTGGACATTTTAATATATTCTGTACTCTTAAAAATGGCAGTCTGAACAATAATAGGACAAATTTTGAATGTATTGATATTAAAAGCAATACTGTGATGGAAATCTTTGAAATTTAGTTTTATTTATCCTCACCTGAGGATCTTTTTTCTCTGATTGGTTTTTAGAGAAAGAGAGAAACATGGATCGACTGCTTCCTGAATGCCCTTCCTGGGGATCAAACTTGGAACGGGGCATGTGCCCTGATTGGGAATCAAATTGGCAACCTTTTGGTGCAAGGGGCATTGCTTAACCTAGGTCAGTGGTCGGCAAACTGTGGCTTGCGAGCCACATGTGGCTTACGAACCGAAGTTTGCCGACCACTGACCTAGTGAGCCATACAGGCCAGGCCTGAAATTTGTTTTTTTAAACAGAATGCCTGGGTGCAAAATTTCTTATATGATGGGTAGTTGTATTTTTCAGGCTCTTAACGCATAATGCATATCCCTTGTCTACAACTCTGAAATCCAAAAAGTTCTGAAAATTTAAAATTCTTCATAAGTTTGTGGCTATTTATACTCTTTTTCCCAAAGTTTTGAAAATTCAAAAATCTTCATAAAGCTGTGGCTATTTCGTCTTTATTCCACTTGGGATGTGTTTGATTATGGGTTGCTGTTGAAGTGTTTTATAATATACTGGAGACCCGGTACATGAAAATTCATGCACTGGAAGGGGTGTCCCTCAGCCCAGCCTGTCCCCTCTCACAGGCTGTCCAGGAACCCTCAGGGGTGGGAGGTGACTTGGTGATCAGGGGAAGGCAATGCCCCATCACACCTCTGCTGCTGCCACTGCTGGCAGTGCAAGCCTCAGCTGGCCCTGGTTATCTGAGCCTCAGGTGGCCCTGGGAAGCTGGGCAGCTGCCATCTGAGGCTTACCTGCACCTTGGGCTGGCCCTGGGTGGCTAGGGGGCTGAGGGGTCTGGGGGACCCTGGAGGCAAGCACATGGAGCAGCCAGGGGACTGAGGGGACTGGGCCCTGCCATTTTGTGGCTGTGGGTGCCGCCATCTTTGAGGGCTTGGCAGTCAATTAGCATATTCTCTCCTTATTGGCTGTGGGTGCTGCCATCTTTGAGGATGGGGCAGTCAATTAGCATATTCCTCCTTATTGGCTGTGGGTGATGCCATCTTTGCGACAGTATGAGGGTCAATTAGCATATTCCTTCTTTATTAGATAGGATGGACAATGTTTTTTGTTTTTTTTTAAATATATTTTATTAATTTTTTCACAGAGAGGAAGGGAGAGGGATAGAGAGTTAGAAACATCGATGGTGAGAGAGACATCGATCAGTCGCCTCCTGCACGCCCCCCACTGGGGATGTGCCCGCAACCAAGGTACATGCCCTTGACAGGGGACCTTTCAGTCTGCAGGCCGACACTCTATCCACCGTGCCACACTGGTTTCGGCGACAATGTTTTATATTGTCTTTCTATAACCAGAAAAAATCCAAATGACAACTTTTCATCTTTTCTCAGAATTTTCTGGTGAGGCTTGTGGATCTGCACCAATTTACATCCTCATCAACAGTGTGTAAGAGGAAGGCCCAATTCCTTATACCTTTACTGAATATTTTTCTTTTTAAACTTTACTAGCTGGAGAGTAAACCAAAACACACCATTTTAATTGATATATTTTTTAAAATTTATATATTTAAACATTTTTTTCATTTTGTTTGTGGAATGACATTCAAGACGACGGTAGATGGTATTTTGTTTGAAACTATCATCCAGCTTCAGTCTCTGGCTTCCGATTCCCTGCCTGTTGACTTTGCACTTTGGCCACGGAGGGTGGTGAACTCCTCCTGGTTGTTGGGAACTTGCCTGCTTGGGAACTTGAAAGTGAAAGTCCCTCATCCTAGGAACCCTTAAATTCTGAGTTAACCAGAGAGGTTGGGCACCTTTTTAAAAAAAATTATTTAAATATATTTATATTAATATATTAATATTTTAAATATATATATTTTTAAAAAATACATATTTTTAATATATTTTATTGATTTTTCACAGAGAGGAAGGGAGAGGGATAGAAAGTCAGAAACATCAATGAGAGAGACATCAATCAGCCACCTCCTACATGCCCCCTACTGGAGTTGTGCCCGAAAGCAAGGTACATGCCCCCAACCGGAATCGAACCTGGGACCTTTCAGTTCGCAGGCCGACGCTCTATCCACTGAGCCAAACCGGTCTCGGCTGGGCACCTTTTTTGACCGTGTGGTTTGTTTTGTCCTAGGGTTATTAGTGAATATTACGTGTGCCCTGAAGCAGAAATTTTCAATGCAGTGGCATGATTTGGTTCAGCCTCTCTTATGCTTCTGCCCTGTGTCATGAGAACTGCCTGTCCCATCTAGGGATTTCTCCTTCAGCCCAAGGTCCTGAGAATGCACAGAGCAGACACACAACTGACCCACAGCCCCACATAACATGAGGGAGAACTCAATAAGTGACTGATACTTTAGGGCTGTTTGGTGTGCAGCAAGACTGACGATCTATCCACTGAACCAAACGGGCTAGGGCTTCCTTTCAATTTTAAAAGGATCCCATCTAATAAAGAGACTCAGGGCATGAAATTCATGCACAGAGGGGGTCCCTCAGCCCGGCCTGAACTCTCTCCAATCTAGGACCCCCTGGGGGACATCCCTCTTGCAATCCAGGATTGCTGGCTTGTAACGGCTTGCCTGCCTGATTGCCCCTAACCACCTCTGCCTGCTGGCCTGATGACCCTAACTGCTCCCCAGCAGGCCTGATTACCTCTAACTGCCTCAACCTGATTGCCTCCTAACTGCCTTTCCCTGCTGGCCTAATTGTCCCCTAACTGCCGCCCCTGGCATCCTTATTGCACCATAACTGCTCCTCCCTGCCAGCCTGATCGGCCCTAACCAACTCTGCCTCGGGGCCTGCCACCGTGGCTTTTTCCAGAAGGTGTCTGGAAGATGTCTGGTCTAATTAGCATATTACCCTTTTATTAGTAAAGATTGTTAACACATGTGGAATTTAATTTGGTGTGAGGTGAGTATGCAACATAATTTATTTTCTGATTAGCCAACTATTCCTCATGATATTTATCAAAGATTTCATCCATTCTCCTCTAACTGAAATACCACCTTTTGTTATGTACTAAATATCCATATATACTGAGTGGCCAGATTATTATGACCTCTGAACACATAATAATCTGACCACTCAGTGTATATCCTATATAAGAAAAGGCTAATATGCAAATTGTCCCCTCGACCAAGAGTTTGACCAGCAGGCCAACCAGCCAACCGACCATGTTCCCTTCCACTGGCCAGGCTGGCCGGACCCCACCCATGCCCAAATTCATGCATCAGGCCTCCAACACACACACACACACACACACACACACACACACACGCGCACACACACCCCGAGTGGCCAGATTATTATGCGTTCAGAGATCACAATAATCTGGCCACTCAGTGTATACTTAGTTCTGTCTTTATACTCTGTTCTGTTCCAGATTTCTTTGTTTATTTCTGTCTATCATTTTAATAAATGCAGCTTTTTATTATCAAGTAGATCAGGACTTTCCTCATGATTCCTTTTAAAATTTCAAAATGTTCAGTGTCTTCAAGATTAAGTAGGAATTATTTTGTCAAGCTTTATAAGAAATCAAATTAGAGTTTTTGACAGAAACAGCTTTAAATTTATGAATTAATTTGGGGAAGAAATAAACACTGAAAATATTGATTGACCCATTTAAGAACTTTATAAGTGGCTTTCATTTTAGTCGTACCTTCTTTCATGTCTCTAAAATAAGGTTTTTAAGTTTTCTTCACGTATATCCTATAAATTTCTTTGAAGTTTATTCCTGAGTACTTTATCTACTTTGGTTTGTGATGATATCTTCGTTCTGTTTTTTGTCACACATTAAATTCCTTCATGTAGTAGACACCTTTTTGGATATTTTGGTTTTGTATAGTTGTTGATGTTATCATATTCTATATTTATATGTATTGAATATCTATATGTACTTCAATCTTCCTTTCCTCACCAATATTATAGGGGTTTTTATCTTTAGTTATTTTTTGTTTTGATAATCACAACTGCTTTTCTTCCAAATTAACTTCAGTGTCACTATCAAGTTAAAAAAAACTGTTGGAATTTTAACCATAATGCATTGTCTAAAAAACTTCTGGAAGGCTTGCCATCTATAGTTTTTCTTTCTCTCCTAAGAACATAATGCGTACTTCATACTTTAAAAATTTAGGAATTAGGCCGAGACCGGTTTGGCTCAGTGGATAGAGCGTCGACTTATGGACTGAAAGGTCCCAGGTTCGATTCCGGTTGGGGGCATGTACCTTGGTTTCGGGCACATCTCCACTGTGGGGAGTGCAGGAGGTGGCTGATCGATGTCTCTCTCTCATCAATGTTTCTGACTTTCTATCTCTCTTCCTTCCTCTCTGTAAAAAATCAATAAAATATATTAAAAAAAAATTTAGGAATTTGTCATTTGAATATCTTTGCCATATACATGGAGTATTGGCAAACTAGATCTGGCCTGACTGACCTAAAGGGATGTCAGAGATCTCGTATTTGTCGGAAGTGAAGATGATCAAAGTAAAAAGACTTTCCCGCAGATTGGTACTTCCTGAATAACCTGAGAAAGTGGAACTTGAACTAGAAATGGAATTTGGGAAATAGGAAAGTATTGCAGTTTCCTCAATTTGTTCTTTTGTCCTTCAAGTTAGCAGTCTTCCTGACCACTGTTAAGTACCTAGTAAGGGAGACATAAATGAGGATAGAAAAGGTTTCTGATAAGGTTTGTAAGCTAGCCACCCTTCTTTTTTCTGTGAACTCTCTGCCATGGGCATTTTCTTAATTAGGGCGAGTTCAAGTCTAACAAGGACTCCCAATCCCTGTCCCCAAGTGACACTGGAGACCCAGAGACATGCCAAATAATTAAAGCAGGTATTTCATGTAATTAAGTATGCACTATAGCCTTTTCCTTTTCTTTTTTTAAAATACTTTTTATTGATTTTTTTTAGAGCAGAAGGGAGAGGGAGAGAGAGTTAGAAACATCGATGGGAGAGAAACATCGATTCAGTTGCCTCCTGCACACCCCCTACTGGGGATGTGCCTGCAACCAAGGTACGTGCCCTTGACCGGAATCGAACCTGGGACCTTTCAGTCCGCAGGCTGATGCTCTCTCCACCGAGCTAAGCCGGTTTCGGCTCTCTCCTTTTTTTTAAAAAATATATTTTATTGATTTTTTACAGAGAGGAAGGGAGAGAGATAGACAGTCAGAAACATTGATGAGAGAGCGACATCGATCAGCCGCCTCCTGCACGCCCCACAGTGGAGATGTGCCCCCGACTGGAATCGATCCTGGGACCTTTCAGTCTGCAAGCCGATGCTCTATCCACTGAGCCAAACCAGTCTCGGCTCTCTCCTTTTTCTTGATGCTGCTGTGTAGGTGGCTGAATGCACAAGATGGCTTTTCTGCCTTTCTCTCACCAAGTTGCTCTGAGGACTGGCTGGGGCCCTGCTTTTCATCTATTATCTCTTTAATTGTGACTTTCACCGAGATGGAAATTAATCAAACTTTCTAATGCCGCTTCCAGAGGACAGGATATGGATGCTTTGAAGTAAATTGCTGTTAGTTTTTAAAATTGCTGTTTCAAAGCCCCCTTTTCAAGTGATATATGATGATTTTGGAAAGCTAAATCTGAAGACAGAATTTTAGTAAGTATGGGAAAAAAGTAAGCTACTGGAATTTTTCTGATTTATTTCAAAGGGTATAATTGAATTGTTAAGTTTTCCCATCAAAATAATGAAATGATGCCCTAGATGGGTAAGTGCAGTTGGTTGGAGCATCCGCCCATGCGCGCGCACGCGCTCACACACACACACACACACACACACACACACACACATAAACACACACACAATCATACACACACACAAATATATATATACACACACACACACACACAAATATATATACACACACACTCATACACACACACACAAATATATATATATATACACACACACACACATATACACAAGTGTGTGTGTGTGTGTGTGTGTGTGTGTGTGTGTGTATTTACCGGTTAGATTCCCAGTGAGGGCACATACCTAGGTTTCAGGTTCCATCCCCTGGAGGCAAATGGTCGATATTTCCCTCACATCTCTCTCTCTCCCCCTTCCTCTCTTCTTCTCTCTCTAAAAACCAATAAACATCCTCAAGTGAGGATACAAAAAATGAAATGGTGATAGAATACAGCTCATAACTAAGTCTCTTAGCAGATTTTTTAAATAAAATGTGCTCATCTTTGATAAATCATCTACTGGAAGCAAATGTGAAAATTTTACTTTGCCTTTTTATTCTAGGAGAAGTGTTTGTCTTGAACGATGGTGGAGAAGTCGATCTCGACCTTGGAAATTATGAAAGGTTCTTGGATATCAATCTGTACAAAGACAACAACATCACCACTGGGAAGATCTATCAGCACGTGATTAATAAAGAGCGGCGCGGTGACTTCCTGGGGAAAACAGTGCAAGGTATTGCGTTCCGAGGACATTCGGGAGCCCGCGTGCTGGCGCCCACACCGGGTCCCTGCACTCCACCGGTTCCACTGCTTCTCAACTCCTGTATTTTCTTTTTCTTTTCCTTAAAGACGTCAAGTTCATGCTCCGAGTGCCTGATTTATTTGCATCAGTCTTTTCTCTTTTTTCCTAATCCCAGTTTTCCTTAGTCAATCTCTCCCTCCTTCTATCTCAGCGGTTCTCAACCTGTGGGTCGCGACCCCTTTGGGGGTCAAACGACCCTTTCACAGGGGTCGCCTAAGACTATTGGAAAACACCTATTTCCCATGGTCTTAGGAACCAACACACCGCTCCTCGGTGTAGCAAAATGTAGCCATGTCGTTTACTGTTGTCATATGAAGACTGTTACCCATGCTACACCACGATTCAAGACAACATTTCATTTATTTGTAATTAGAAATAAATATTTCACAATATACAATTACATATTGTTTTTGTGATTAATCCCTATGCTTTAATGATGTTCAATTTGTCACAACGAAAATACATCCTGCCTATCAGATATTTACATTACAGTTCATGACAGTAGCAAGATAACAGTGATGAAGTAGCAACGGAAATAATTTTATGATTGGGGGTCACCACCCCATGAGGAGCAGTCCTAAAGGGTCGCGGCATTAGGAAGGTTGAGAACCACTGTTCTATCTCCTTCATTCATTCATTTATACAATCTATGGCGAACTATTTATTCATTTTTGTTTTACCTGATGAGGGTGTATTTTTTTGGTTTGTTTTTTTGTCTGTCCTTTATTGAATGGGTTCTTTTTCTTGTATCTTTGCATGCACGGTACTTATTTCCCTTTGAAGAAGGACAGCCTTGGAGAGGGACGGGGGATTGAAAAGGAGTGACAAGTAGCATAGTCTGACCTTTTTTCACCAACCCTCTCCCTGGATGGTCTTGTTTTCTTTAGTCTTAGAAGAGATCCCCTCCTGGTACCTCTGAAGGTTTGTACTGATTACGTCTTTCTGCAGTTGTCCCTCACATTACCGATGCCGTCCAGGAGTGGGTTATGAATCAAGCCATGGTGCCAGTGGATGGTCATAAGGAGGAGCCCCAAATATGCGTTATTGAGGTAAGCATGGGACGCTTCTTTCTTTTTTTAAAAAAAATATATATTTTTATTTTTTACAGAGAGAAAGGGAGAGAGATAGAGAGTCAGAAACATTGCTAAGAGAGAAACATCAATCAGCCACCTCCTGCACACCCCCCACTGGGGATGTGCCCACAACCAAGGTACATGCCCTTGACCGGAATCGAACCTGGGACCTTTCAGTCTGCAGGCCGATGCTCTATCCACTGAGCCAAACTGGTTTTGGCGGGATGTTTCTTTATAAACGTACTAGAAGCCCAGCGCCTGAAATTGCATGGCCCTGCCCACCTGTGCTGGTCTTTGGTCTTGAAGGTGTTAGGGCCACAGGCCTTTTATAATAATAGAGATGTCCTTCTGGGTTTTTAACCATCTGATCTTTCTTCATTCAACAAATATACAGTGGTGCCTTGAGATACGAGTTTAATTCGTTCTGTAACCTTGAGGCGTGGGAAACTATGAGACGCTCGAGTCAAGGTAAACTGGTGGGTCATGGGCAGCCAGCCGATCCTCGTGATTACTCCTATCTCAAATGTTGCTCGTATTTCAAAGCAAAAATCGCTCGCTCCACGGCTCGTATCTCAAAAATCTCGTATGTTAGGGCACTCGTATCTCGAGGTACCACTGTATGAAGATGATATCCTGTGTGCCAGGCATGGGCTGGGAATAGATAGTTCCTGCCTTCATGGTCCCAAGTTGGTGGGCAAGATTGGCATCAAACAGGACGCGTACTCCTGGGCTGGGTGTGCCCAGCCTGCATGCAGAGACATCAGTTGCACACGAAGTCAGTGGCAGGGTCTCCTGTGTGACATGCCTGGGACGGGCAGTCTCTGGCCTTGAAGAGCCTGCAGACCTCCATGTCCTCACATGACGGAATGCATTAGTGAGTGTTATTTGAGAAGTAGTATTTGTAAAATGCATTGGGAGTACAGAGAGACAGACTGATGGAAGTTTAATGGTAGAGGTGTTTTGGAGGTGAGTGTTAGCTGTTTAAAGAGAGAACATTGGAGGGGGGGAGGTGATAAGAGATCAACCAAAGGACTTGTATGTATACACGTAAGCATAACCAATGGGCACAGACAGTAGGGGGTGAGAGCATGTGCTTGGGTTGGGAGCGGCCGGGAGAAGTCAATAGGGGAAGGAGGAGACATATGTAATACTTTAAACAATAAAGAATTTAAATAAAAAATGATATCATATATGGACAATCTAGTAAAAAAAGGAAGAAAAAAGAATAAAGATATTTTCTACCAAAAAAAAAAAAGAATATGATTGGTATGTAGAGTTCAGAAAATGTAGTTGAAAATAGATTAATATTTACAAGTTAGTCCAAACATACTTCAGAAGTTTTCCAGTAACTGAATCGAGTATTTTAAATTTTAATTAGCTAAAATAAATAAAATTTCAAATAAAAAACATAATACAGGGTGGGGCAAAAGTAGATATACAGTTGTGGGTACATGAAATACAGTTTCTTCTTCTCTTTTAAAAAAATATATTTTATTGATTTTTCCCAGAGAGGAAGGGAGAGGGATAAAGAGTTAGAAACATCGATGAGAGAGAGACATCGATCAGCCGCCTCTTACACGCCCCCTACCAAAGTACATGCTCTTGACTGGAATCGAATTCGGGACCCTTCAGTCCGCAGGCTGACGCTCTATCCACTGAGCCAAACCGGTCAGGGCATGGCTGATAAACCTAACATAAATGCCTAACTGTGCTCTATAAAGTTATTTCTCCCTTCCCAATTTATGAGGAAAGAGCTAATACTTTCTTTATAATTTTTAAAAAATTGGAGTGTAACTGCAACACAGAAAAGCGCACATATAGTTGTGTAGCTTGATGAAGTTTTGCAAGTCAAACACACCTGCATCATTAGGCTCACTTCCTTTAAAAATATTGAAAATCGAATACAGCGAGCCGTTGGCAAACCAATGGGGCAGCGATCAAAACAAACAGTGTAGGAGAAAGGCAGGTAAAAGCTCCAGGAAGATACCGCCTGCTCTGAACACCGCTGAAACCAGGGCCTGGCTTGACTTTACAGTAAAGGAGGCTTACATGGTCACTGTATGTATTGATTTTCCGTCTTCAGACTCAATCCCAGGACGCATTACAGAAGCCTTAAAAGCAGGGAGATCAATGTCATCAGCTTTCCAAAAACGATTCGTGATGCTGAGGGGGAGGAGGAGTGCCGGAGGGGGAGGAGGGAGATCAGAACCTTATGTTACGCTGTATAGCCGTGCCCTGCTCCATGCCGGGGGTTTATTCTGGCTGTTCTGAGAAATTCGTCGTCAGGCAATTTTGTGGTGCGGATACCATAGAGTGCACTTACCCAAACACAGATGATACAGCCTACTACACACCTAGGCTCCAAGCCTGCACAGCCTGTAACTGTATGAGACAACACGAGATTAAATCAGGGATCAGAAAAAATGATGCAATCAGGAAACCCAGTACAGTGGTACCTCGAGATACGAGTTTAATTCGTTCCGTAACCTTGAGGCGTGGGAAACTATGAGACGCTCGAGTTGTGGTAAACTGGAGGGTCGTGTGCAGCCAGGCTGATCCATGCGATGACTCCTATCTCAAATGTTGCTCGTATTTCAAAGCAAAAATAGCTCGCTCAACGGCTCGTATCTCAAAAATGTATGTTAGGGCACTCGTATCTCGAGGTACCACTGTAAACCCGAAATGTGTGAGGCTGCTGCTGATATAACGCAACATAGTGTTTTACTGCAAACACTATGTTTATAAGTAGAAAGTGTAGACTCTGAAATAACAATAAAAAGTCTGGTATACTAAATACATAAACCAGTGACATAGTTGTTTATCGTCATTATTAAGTATTTTGTGCTATACCTAATGGTGTATAACATAAATAAACATCTGTATACACTACAAAGTGATCACTCCTAAAGTCTAGTGACTATCCATCATCCCTTCACCCCTTTTGCTCACTCTGATAACCACTGATCTGTTTTCTGTCTTTGTAGGTTTGTTTTTGTTTTATTTTTTTGTATGTGAGTGAGATTTTTTCATATGAGAGATATTTGCCTTTTTTCCTTTTGCCTATTTCACTTAACATAATACCCTCAAGGTTCATCCATATTATCACAAATAGCAAGATTTTATTCTTGTTTTTAAAAATATTTTTAATTGATTTTTCACAGAGAGGAAGGGAGAGAGATAGAGAGTCAGAAACATCGATGAGAGAGAAACATCGATCAGCTGCCTTCTGCACATCCCGCACTGGGAATGTGCCCATAACCTAGATACATGTCCTTGACCAGAATCGAACCTGGGACCTTTCAGTCTGCAGACCGACGCTCTATCCACTGAGCCAAACCGGTCTTGGCAAGGAGTGAGCCTTCTTAACACTTCTTTTTTTATCTCAGCTTTTCTAGCCATTGTGTTTTGAGAATCCTCCATGACCAAAGCTTTTATATTTCACCAGAGGCCCGGTGCATGAAGTTTGTGCATGGGTAGGGGCCCTAGGCCTGGCCGGTGATCAGGGCCGATCAGGTTCCCCGCTCCCCACCACCTCCTCCCCTTGCTACCTGCACGCCGCCACCGTGTGCTACCCCTGCTTCCTCGATTCCCTGCCTCCTCCTTTCCTCATTCCCTCAGCACCTCACAGCCGCCCCTGGTTGCCCGCCACCATCCCTGCCGCCCCCTGGTGGTCAGCACATGTCATAGCAAATGATCAAACTGGTCTCCCGGTCGAATTCCCAAGGGGACACTTTTCATATTAGCCTTTTATGTATATAGATCTGGGGCTGACACACCTGACTCTCTGTCATCATTTTACAAGACGTATGCTATAGAGCCAGACTCTAATTGTTAAAGATTCCACTTGCCCAATGAAATAAAAAATTCTCAGTGACATCTCAGACCAAAGTTTCCATCTCAAAAAACAACAACAAGCAAACATGTTAGGCCTGTACCTGTACATTATTTATTTTTTTTCCATATCTATATTCACAATTTTTAAAATTCTGCTCTTGAGTTGAGTTGTTTGGCTTAATAAACATTAAGCACTTTGATGTGTACTAGCTCCATGATAGCTGTGAATATGATGAGACAGTGACTCCCGTTTCCAGGACTTACTGTCTCAGTTTTTAATTTCATGGAAACAGATACACTCGGCCAACTTGTCCCCAGAAAAACTCCCTTTCCATAGAACCCCGATGTTTATATTTGCTTATTGAACACTGGGTCAGACATACTTTTGGGTGTAAGTTGTGCGCAACATTTGTGTGTGTGTATGATTTAAGCTCTCAGAGAACCGCCAAAGCTAACTTTTAGTTTTAAGGATAGAAGCGATTTTGCACCGAGGCCTCGACGGGCTGTGTTCATGTTAGTGCAGGTTGTCTAAGCACGAACCTGACATAATTTATGCACGGTTTAAAGGAATAAAGGTTCTTCCTTCCCCTCCTTTCATTCCTCTCTTTTTAAGAAAAATATATTTTTATTGATTTCAGAGAGGAAGGGAGAGGAAGAGAGAGACAGAAACATCAATGATGAGAGAGAATTACTGATGGAGCCTGCAACCCAGGCATGTGCCCCGACTGGGAATTGAAACATGACTTTCTGGATCATAGGTCGATGCTCAACCACTGAATCACACAGGCCAGGCCCTCCCTTCTACCTTTTGTCTGTTTCTTCCTCCCTCCATCCTTCCCTCCCTCCCTCTTCCCCTTCCCCTCCCTCTCTCTTCTTCTCTCTCTCTTTCCTTCTCCCCCTTCCTTCCTTCCTTCCTTCCTTCCTTCCTTCCTTCCTTCCTTCCTTCCTTCCTTCCTTCCTTCCTTCCTTCCTTCCTTCCTTCCTTCTCAAAAAAGAAGACTCCTTTCGTTAAAGGCAAAATGGACCTTCCACATCTTTCCTGTTGACTCCCGGTCCACCCCCATCCCAAAAGGGAGATGTCTCCTCAAGGTTGTGTTTAACGCAGACCTTTTTTTTTTCCTAAATTTTTTTTTCTCCCCCATTGCATTCTGCTGCGGGGTAGTTAATGAGCACTTACACCCTTCCCCTCCTGCCAGTTTCCTGATTGCATGTGATAGTTCTTGGATTTTCATAATTAAGATGGTCATTCTTTTCCAGCACTATCAGGCAATTCTGTCTGTTCCGTAGCCAGGAAGCTTGAATTTGAATTACGATTTGTTATCTGAGTAATCCGAGCTGAAGAAGAATTGCTTTTGTAGCAATGAGATCCTGACACTTCTGAGTTTGATTCCGTTGTCATGATGGAAACAGATACTCGAAGGCTGTCACCCAGGGCTTCTACTGAAGTGTGAGGCCCTCTGTCCTGTCCTGACCACTAACCTGAGCCCCCAGTGGCATGGAGTGTGCGGGGCTTGTGCTGGGGATACCGCAGGCAGGTTCCTGTCCTCCTGGGTAGAGAGACAGGAGACAAGGACTCCAGTAAGACAATGGTCCTTTGTGCTGCTTTAGGTGGGCCGTCAGGGTCTGGCTCTCTGAGGAGGACACAGCTTCCGGGCTGAAGGAGAAAGGGAGCTGGATGAAGAAGGGGCGGGAGAGAGAGCCCATGGGAGAGGCCCATGGGGGGAAGTACAGAGTGAGAGGTTGGGGCGGGGAAGGAGGGAAGTGGGGGGATGAGATGAGATGAGATGAGAGATCTGTGCAAGGGCCAGGTCTAGAAACCGGTGTTGCTCAGTGATAAAGCATCGGCCTGCGGACTGAAAGGTCCCAGGTTCGATTCTGGTCAAGGGCATGTACCTTGGTGCCGGGCACATCCCCAGTAGAGGGCGTGCAGGAGGCGGCTGATATATGTCTCTCTCTCATCGATGTTTCTAACTATCTCTGTCTCTTCCTCTCTGTAAAAAAATCACTAAAATATATTTAAAAAATATATTTGTTGGCTACATAAAGGAGTTTAGGCTTTATTTTTAGCGAGGCAGTGTGTTACTCTAAGCAAGGCAGGGGGGGGCATATTTTGAGTTTTTTAAAGGTCATTTCTGCTGGCGTGTGACAGGAGAGAGTAGACGCTGTGGGTTTAAGATTGGGGTCTGCCGCCTCTGTTTGGAAAGGGCTGGATAAAAATACGTTTAGCTTTGCAAGTGGGAGAGTCTTTGTCAATGTCAACAGCTACTCAAGTCTGCCACTGCGGCGTGAAAGCAGCGCCAGGCAATATGTAAATGAAGGGGCATAGCCGTGCGCCAGTAACATTTTATATATAAAACCAGGCAGTCGGCCACGCTTTGCCACCCCCTGGCTGAGATTATTGCAGTAATCCTGGCAAAAGATGCAATCATTCTGGCTTGAACCAGTGAGTGGGAAGAGATGCTATGTGCTGAGATGCAAAAGCACCCAGCAAAACAGGCCCCGAGCTGATGGACCGGGGGTTCAGTTTGGGATGTGGTAAGTGTGAGTAATTATTATTATTTTTTTATTTTTTAAAATATATTTTATGGATTTTTTTACAGAGAGGAAGGGAGAGGGATAGAGAGTTAAAAACATCGATGTGAGAGAAACATCTATCAAGCTGCCTCCTGCACACCCCCTATTGGGGATGTGCCTGCAACCAAGCTACATGCCCTTGACCGGAATCGAACCTGGGACCCTTCAGTCGGCAGGCTGATGTTCTAGCCACTGAGCCAAACCAGTTAGGACTGGGTAGTTATTGATCAATCCGAGACGTCAAAGCTGGCTGCAACACCCAGATCCTTCCACTTAGTGCTTAAGTTTTATTCCTGATTATTGCTCTTTAGTTCTGCCTTATTTCCCCTTCCTAAATTCTGAACATGTTGTCTTAAAATCTTCCAGTACCTCATTTATAGCGTTGAGCACGTAGTAGGTGCTCAAATGCTAGAGAATTAATTTTAAAATCCATGTGGCAGTCTTTAAGTATTTAAATATGGTGAGGAGGAATGGGTTAAGAGGAATTTCACCCCAGTCTAAAGTAAAATGCTTAAGTAACTATTGAAAGCACATTATATATTAAGTTAACATTTATCAAAGGATTATCAGGAATGTTCTCAGGGTTTTTTGTACTCCTTGTTTCAGAAAACCGGCGTGTTTAAGAGTAGTGATTTAGTTTTAATCATGCCACCATTACAAGGAGACTGTTCAGATGCATGTAGTAATGTGTGTGTGTGTGTGTGTGTGTGTGTGTGTGTGTGTGTGTTCGTTCCTTCATGGGGAGAGAGACAGAATGAGACAGATACAATGCTCACTGTTTCACACCAGGGAGAGCCAGGTGGCTCTATATTCCGGATCTTTTCGTCTTCTAATGAATTGCCTTCTCTTTTCTAAAAGCCCTCCATTTTATTTTTAACATGTTCAGTCTTGATGACATAAAGGGTTAACAGCCTTAAGGGGGGAGGGGCTGTGGTAATTTACTAGTCTGTATAATCTAAGTGAATCAATGATAGCATGACTTATTCATTTAATTTTATCAATATCTTCACCGAACAGGAGCGAGATCTCCTAACACAGGATTAGATCATCCTGAAAGCCGTCCTCGCCCTTGCTTTCTCCCCGCTTCTGGAGGCTCTGTTTACTCTCTTTCCTGTTTACCTGCCTGTGTTACACTCCATCTATCCTTTTTTAAAAAATATATTTTATTGATTTTTTACAGAGAAGAAGGGAGAGGGATAGAAAGTCAGAAACATCAATGAGAGAGAGACATCGATCAGCCGCCTCCTGCACGCCCCCTATTGGAGTTGTACCCGTAAGCAAGGTACATGCCCCCGACCAGAATCGAACCTGGGACCTTTCAGTCTGCAGGCCAACGCTCTATCCACTGAGCCAAACTGGTCTCGGCCTTTTTTTTTTTGAACAAAAAATAATCTTCATATAAACTGTTAATAGATACCTAAATACAATATGGCTTTTAAAATAAAATCATGTGTATATAGTTGTATGTATAAAGATAAGTATACTAGCCGAAACCGGTTTGGCTCAGTGGATAGAGCGTTGGCCTGCGGCCTGAAAGGTCTCAGGTTCGATTCCGATCAGGGGCACGTACCTTGGTTGGGGGCACATCCTCAGTAGGGGTGTGCAGGAGGCAGCTAATCGATGTTTCTAACTCTCTATTTCTCTCCCTTCCTCTCTATAAAAAATCAATAAAATATATTTTAAAAAAAGATAAGTATACTAATCAAAAGCTATACATTAACAGCTAATCCAAAATGCAAACAAAGATATTCTGAATTCTGCTTCATGGAGCATCAAAACCCACCAATCTTTCAGTCCTTTTCTTGTACATTATTCTGTATCCACATTCTCTGCGTCTGATTGGATCCCTGGGTTTCATTTCATTTTCTGCGGGACATTCATTGGCTGCTGCTTTGGGAGTTGGACGTCCTTCTGGGTGTTCATTGTTAATCCTTAGCACGACACGCTCCTCTCTCTGCAGTTCCAGACTACAGCACCTCTTCTTCTTCTTTTTTAAAAAAATATATATTTTATTGCTTTTTTACAGAGAGGAAAGGAGAGGAATAGAGAGTTAGAAACATTGATGAGAGAGAGACATCGATCAGCTGCCTCCTGCACACCTCCTGATGGGGATATGCCCGCAACCAAGGTACATGCCCTTGACCGGAATCGAACCCGGGACCCTCCAGTCCGCAGGCCGATGCTCTATCTACTGAGCCAAACCGGCTTTGGCACCTCTTCTTTTTTTAAAACTTTATTGTTTGCCCACCTGCATATCCCTTCTTATTTTCTAGTCTCCATTTTCTCTTCCCTTTGCTTCATCTCCCTTTATTTTATTTAAAAAATATTTTGATTGAGTTCAGAGAGGATGGGAGAGGGAGAGGGAGAGAGATAAGGAACATCAATAATGAGAGAGAATCATGGATCAGCTGCCTCCTGGATGCCCCGCACTGGGGATCGAGCCCACAACCCGGGCATGTGACCTGACCGGGAACTGAACCGTGACCTGGTTCCTAGGTTGATGCTCAACTACTGAACCGCAATGGCTGGACCAGTTTACATTATTTCTTTTTTTTTTTTTTTTGCTTCCATCTTTTTATTTTTTTAAATTTTAATAAATCTTTATTGTTCAGATTATTACAATTGTTCCTCCCCCCCCCATATTTTCCCTCTACCTGGTTCCCACCCCACCCTCTGCCCTTACCTCCCCTCCATTGTCCTCATCCATAGGTGTATGATTTCAATTTACATGATTTCTAATTGGAAAACACGATTCAGTTTTCAAACAGCCATCTGGGCCGAGACCAGTTTGGCTCAGTGGATAGAGCGTCGGCTTGCGGACTGAAAGGTCCCAGGTTCGATTCCGGTCGGGGGCATGTACCTTGCTTGCGGGCACATCTCCACTGTGGGGCGTGCAGGAGGCCGCTGATCGATGTCTCTCTCTCATTGATTTTTCTAACTCTCTATCCCTCTCCCTTCCTCTCTGTAAAAAATCAATAAAATATATTTTAAAACAAAACAAAACAAAAAACAGCCATCTGGGACGAAGTTGGAGAAATGAGGTCCCACTGTATTTACCAACGTCTCTTCTGTGTCGCCATGACTTTCTGCTTAGCATATTAAGACTTTTGCTGTTAGTCTGTGCGACATGGAAGGTCACTGGTGTCTTTTTTCCGCTTCCAGCTGGGTGGCACCATCGGAGACATTGAGGGAATGCCATTCGTGGAAGCGTTCAGACAGTTCCAGTTCAAAGCGAAGAGAGAGAACTTCTGTAACATCCACGTTAGCCTCGTCCCGCAGGTGAGCTTTCCAGAAAGTGCAGACGGTCTTCTGCAAGTCTTCCCGGGACTTTCTGTTTGTTCCGCATTTAGCTGGGGAGCCGCACCCCCTCCAGGAGCGCTCAGTGTCCAAGGTGCTAACGGTGACCGTTTCTTTTCAGCCCAGTGCCACCGGGGAGCAGAAGACCAAACCCACACAGAACAGTGTCCGCGCGCTGCGGGGCTTGGGCCTGTCTCCTGATCTGGTGAGTTAGGACCTCCTTTTCTTTCTTCTTCTTTTTTTTAAAATATATATATTTTATTGGTTTGTTACAGAGAGGAAGGGAGAGGGAGAGAGAGTTAGAAACATCGATGAGAGAGAAACATCAATCAGCTGCCTTCTGCATGCCCCCTCCTGGGGATGTGCCTACAACCAAGGTACATGCCCTTGACCGGAATCGAACCCGGGACCCTTCAGTCTGCAGGCTGACGCTCTAGCCACTGAGCCAAAGCAGTTAGGACGGACCTCCTTTTCTTAATCTATAACATCATCTACGTCGCTTCTAGCTCCCACATGCTTCCTATGACATTGACCTTTTTGTATCTGGAATCCAGAGAAGGGTATTTCCTCCTCCTCAAGCGTCACTTCACATATTTCTAAATTGGCCATTGGTTCTTCTCCAGTCCCTCCTTTGACTGGCCACACTGACACCTGGTCAAGTGCAATGTCCTACCATTTTTTTTTGTTAAAATATATTTTATTGATTTTTTATTGAGGAAGGGAGAGGGATAGAGAGTTAGAAATATCCATGACAGAGAGACATCAATCAGCTGCCTCCTGCATGCCCCCTACTGGGGATGTGCCTGCAACCAAGGTACATGCCCTTGACCGGAATCGAACCTGGGACTTTTCAGCCTGCAGGCCCACACTCTATCCACTGAGCCAAACTGGTTTCGGCATGTCCTGCCATTTTGTATGGTCCCTGGGACCTTGCAGATTTTCCCGGGACCCTACTAGGATGATCTATCACTGCTCTTATTTATAGTAAGTAATCCAGTTATTACCCATAGTCTAGATCAGGGGTCAGCAAGTAAGGGCCTGTGGGCCTGTTTCCTGGAAAGACGTTTTGAAGACTTTTAGAATTGTAAATAAAGTTTTATTGGAACATGAACCATCCATGGCTCACATTTGTCTACATCTGCCTTTGCACTCAGTGGTACAACTGAGTAGCCAGGACGGTGACTGCATGGCCTATGAAAGTTTGCCAACCCTGGTCTAGCTCTGTTCTTGGATTTTTTTATGTTTTTAAAAATATATTTTTATTGATTTTACAGAGGAAGGGAGAGGGAGAGAGAGATAGAAATATCAATGATGAGAGAGAATCATTGATTAGCTGCTTCCTACACACCCCACATCGGGGATGGAGCCCACAATCTGGGCATGTGCCCTCACCGGGAATTGAACCGCGACCTCCTGGTTCATAGGTTGATGCTCAACCACTGAGCCACGCTGGCTGAGCTGTTGTTGTATTTTTAAAGGAGTAACATTTGTGAGCTTGGCTCTACTTCTGAGAGACACATTCACATTTCGAGTTCTTACTGGCAGAGTGGTGTTGAGTTTGATTATACTTGCTTATATTAGTGCTTATATGAACCTATGAACCAGGAGGTCACGGTTCCATTCCCGGTGAGGGCACATGCCCGGATTGTGGGCTCCATCCCCGGCGTGGGTTGTGCAGGAAGCAGCTGATCGATCAGGCGGGTTTCCGAAAGGCCAGTGGCATGGCCAGAATGAACAGGCGCATACCTCGGCAAGTCTGTGGTAGCACAAAAGAAATTTATGTTGTGTCCTTCTGAAAACGAATGGCGGTGTGGGCAGCCGGTTCCTGCCTGCTGACCTGTGCATAACTGACTTTGACAGATCGTCTGCCGGAGTTCAAAGCCCATCGAAATGGCCGTGAAGGAGAAGATTTCTATGTTTTGTCACGTGAACCCTGAACAGGTTAGTGCTGCTCTTTCGATTTTATTGCTTTGCAGGTGCTTCTGCTGATGCCACCGTTTTATGCCTCTTAAATCATCATCATACTTCCCACAGCATTTCTGAAAACTCGCATCCAGCCACGGCTCCCTGGCCTTTAAGTGAACAGTCTTGAGAATCCCGATTCCTTCGATAGAGTGCGTGTTTCTTTGCACAATTACTCCTCAAGTTGTAGGTACAAAATCAGCTGGGCTTTTTAACTCGAAGTCAGATCTCTAGAGAGAGAACCACGCCTGCTTATCATCTTTTTTTTTTTTTAAATAGATTTTATTGAATTTTTTTACAGAGAGGAAGAGAGGGAGAGTTAGAAACATCAATGAGAGAGAAACATCGATCAGCTGCCTCCTGCACTCCCCCTACTGGGCAATCAAGGTACATGCCCTTGATGGGAATGGAATCTGGGACCCTTGAGTCTGCAGGTTGACGCTCTATCCATTGAGCCACACCGGGTAGGGCTGTTATCATCTCTTTCCCTGTGTTTCTAGGACACTGACTGCTTTCGCTTCGATTTCTCCTTGTACCTGCTACAGCTTAACTCACCGCTAAGCACACATTATGTCGACATTTCCCCCATCCCTCCTGATTACATCAGCGGCCTCAGTTCACTTCACTGCTACAGAAACTGTACCATGATTTGGGCTTTGGTCCTGTGTCTGCCAGACTTTCCACCTAGGTATCTGAGAGTTCGCTTTTCTTTTTTCTGGCATTTTCTTATCTCTGTCTCCTGTTTGCAGTAGGGCTCAGGCACAAGGGATCAGAGTTGGCTATAATTGAAAAAGCGATAGTAACCGGCGCTCGGGAGGAGTGAGGTTTAGCAGACACCTTTTGTTTTCTTCAGATAAGCTCTGAGTTCTCTACCGCCTAAAAGCGGCCTAATCAGATTTGTGTATCTCAGGGGGCGGTTTGATAAAGAACCTACTGTCCGATGCTTAGGGTCAGTGCGTAAGTCGGAGCTACTCTGAAAATGCGCTGGCAGGTTTAACGGGCTCCCCTGTGTTTCTGATGTCCTCAAGCCATTTTGATTTTGTTCCGTTTGTTTTTTGTACTCTTCCTATTGGTCAGTGGTATTCTGTGTGTGTTAAACACATATAATCTGGTTTCCTATAGAGAGGGGGAAGTAAGGACATCTAAGCCTGAGTTGTTTTTTTTAATATATTTTATTGATTTTTTTACAGAGAGGAAGGGAGAGAAATAGAGAGTTAGAAACATCGATGAGAGAGAGAGACATCGATCAGCTGCCTCCTGCACGCCCCCTACAGGGGATGTGCCCGCAACCAGGATACATGCCCTTGACCAGAATAGAACCTGGGACCTTTCAGTCTGCAGGCCGATGCTCTCTCCACAGAGCCAAACCAGTTTGGGCCTGAGTTTTTTTGTTTTGTTTTGTTTTGTTTTTGAGTCAAATTGATGAGTGCCAGGAAGAAGATCTCAAATACTCTGGAGGACAGGTTTTTTTGTTTGTTTGTTTTTAAAATATATTTTATTGATTTTTTTTACAGAGAGGAAGGGAGAGAGAGAAACATTGATCAACTGCCTCCTGCACACCTCCCACTGAGGATGTGCCCGCAACCAAGGTACATGCCCTTGGACCGGAATCGAACCTGGGATCCTTCAGTCCACAGGCCAATGCTCTATCCACCAAGCCAAACCGGTTAGGGCTGTTTGTTTGTTTTTAATACGTTTTTATTGATTTCTGATAGAGGAAAGGAGGGGGAGAGAGAGAGAGAAACATCAATGATGAGAAAAGATCATGGATTGGCTGTCTCCTGCATGCCCCACACTGGGGATCAAGCCTGCAACCCGGGCATGTGTCCTGACTGGGAATTGAACTGAATAGTGACCTACTGGTTCATAGATTGACACTCAACCGCTGAGCCATGCCGGCTGGGCTTAAGGGGGGAATGTAAAGAGAGGTGGGAGGAAGCGAGGTGGGGATTGGATTACAGGACAGTTAACAAGATCACATGCTATCTTGAGCATGGCTATACCTCTTATGAGTCCAAAAAAGAGCATCATTCTGGCATTTCAAAGGTGTGTTAACCCTGAAGAATGGTCAGGGTTCCTTAAGGCACAGATAGAGCTTTCACTAGGGAGGTTCATGGGCCTGGAACGCCAGGAAGTTGTGATCAGATCACCCTGTGGGTTACTTTCCGTCACAGCTTGTTAGATTTAGAGCCCCTTTTTCGTTCTCAGCTCTGAGAACAGATTTAGTTCAAACTTTCAACCATATAGTCTGTTTTCTAAAACTAGAGATTCTGAAGAATGCCCCGTCCCAGCAGTGTACAGGCCAGTTTATTAGCCATTTCCAGCGCATCGTTTTCTCTGATATGGGTTAATGCTCCCATGTCATAGTTGCCGGTGAATTTGCATTTAGAACTCTCCTCATTGGGGTCACTGAGGACCGGATGGAGAATTGGAGGCGCCTTTGTGAATGCGGCCCAATTACTACGACATTTGACAAACTATCTCTCTGGCCTGGACGATGGGTAAAATAGCAGTTGTGGTTGTTCAGAGGTTTAGATTTTTGTTTGTTTGTTTTATTTTTATTGATTTCAGAGAGGCAGGGAGAGGGAGAGAGAGTTAGAAACATCAATGAGGAGAAAGACTCATTGATCTTGCTTGTTTCCTGCACACCTCCTACTGGGGATTGAGCTCGCAACCCCGGCATGTGCCCTTGACTGGAATTGAACCCGGGACCTTTCAGTCCGCAGGCCAATGCTCTATCCACTGAGCCAAACCTGTTAGGGCCAGAGATTTGGTTTTACATAGTAGTTGTGACAAAGCCTCATGTTAGTGACATCTCAGCATGTGTTGGCGAATGCACGAGTGAGGCACACTAGTCTTCCGTATCAGGTTGATGACGTTCACACAGCTTCGGAATCCCGGGTTGGAGAGCTGCAGATTTAGGAAGACGGCACATGCACTGTTGGCAGAGCGTTCCTTGGCATTTATTTAGGATGTGGCAGATCCTTAAGTGCCTGCCAGGAGCTTCTTGGATGTACTTGAGAGGGCGGTGAAAGCTCGTTAGGGTAAGTGTGAAAAACAGCCACGCCACCTGGCACAGGAGCCATTCTCTCGTAACAGGTGTAATTAATGTGACTGTGTTCCGTGTGGGTTTGTAAATTTACCCCCCAGAAGGGAGCGGACAAAAGCAACTATAGCAGCAGCGGCAACAAATGAAGGAACACATTACATACCCGCACTTAGGGGCTAAGGGGGATGTATTTAACGCCACTGCTTCAACCTGGACTTAGACCGTGGTGCCTCGGGCCGTGTGTCTTGACATTGAAAGAAGCATCCATGTTCGAACACCCTCCTCTGACATCAGCTGAGGGCGCTGCCATTCAGCTCTGACACTAAGTACCCAGAGTGAGAGTCAGACTCCGCAGGTTTATGGGCTCTTCTCTCTAAGACTGCCCTCTCCTCAGACACCAGCCATAAGTCTGCAGTGGCCCCAAGCCACCCACAATTCTGCCCGGCCGACTCCAACCCTTTCAGCCTGGAGAATTCTCTAGAAGGACTCGCAGAATCAGGAAAGTGCTATATGTAAAAAGTGCGAATGTACGGCGAGATGAGATACATAATAGGGCGAGGTCTAGGAGGGTCCTGGGTGCAACAGCTTTTATCCCCACGGAGTCAGGGCGAGCCACCCTTCCGTATTCACCAACCAGGATGCTCCCCAGTCTTCTTGTTATCGGGAGTTCATTACTGGTCACATGATTGAACTCAATCTCTAGATACCCCCTCTTCTCCCCTGACATCCCTCTCCGGAGTTCAGGTGCGGAAAGTTCCAGCCTTCTAATGACTTGGTTTGTTTTTCTGGTGTCTAACTCCCATCCTCAAGCCATCTAGGGACCACCCTGTGTCACCTCATTAGCATAACAAAGATACTGTTATCACTCAGAAAATTCCAGAGGTTTTTGAAGTTCTTTCAGGAAATGAGAACAAAGACCATATACTATATATACTTATACAGTGGTACCTCGAGATACGAGTTTAATTCGTTCCGTAATCTTGAGGCGTGGGAAACTATGAGACGCTCGAGTCGAGGTAAATTGGTGGGTCGTGTGCAGCCGGCCGATGCGCGCGATGACTCCTATCTCAACTGTTGCTCGTATTTCAAAGCAAAAATCGCTCGCTCGACGTCTCGTATCTCAAAAATCTTGTATGTTAGGGCACTTGTATCTCGAGGTACCGCTGTATATATTTTATTCTGCCACAGAATCTATGGTTCCAGGGGTAGAATAATGACTTCAAAGCATTTTGTAATCTGATCAAACTAACCTTGTGTTAGTTCTGCCTCTGGTTTAGGTGTCTGGTGTAAATATTTCTCTCTTTTCCACGTCCAGCACGCTAGAGAGCAGTCCAGTTCCTGAGTAGGGGCTGCTGGGGGTTGAGAAGATGAAAGAAAAAGACAGACAGAGAGATAGAAGTAAAAAGCTGGGGCCATGTGGGACCACTGCCCTCTTCTGATGGAGAGACAGTGACCCAGAGCCGATGCAGCGGGTTTATTTTATTCCCCCAAATACCAGGAAGTTTCACCAAAAGTCAAGACAAAGGAGATTATTTGCGTTCTTGCTTGAGTGGATTTACATATCAAAACCCACTTCCCGACACGTGGGCAAAAATAAGAGTCCGTGCTGAGAACACATCTGCCTTTTTGGTAAGATGTGTAACCAAGACGTGGCCTTGCCTGTTGCCTTGGGTTCAGCTGACAATTTTTTTTAAAATATATTTTTTATTGATTTTTTTACAGAGAGGGAGAGAGATAGAGAATTAGAAATATCCATCAGCTGCCTCTTGCACATCCCTACTGGGGATGTGCCTGCAACCAAGATACGTGCCCTTGACCGGAATCGAACCTGGGACCCCTCAGTCCACAGGCTGACGCTCTATCCACTGAGCCACACCAGTTTCGGCCTCCGCTGACAATTATTAAGGAAGAAGGCCCACGTGCCTTCCCAGGCGCTCTCTGCTGGTTGGGCTCTTGTTTTCTTCTCTGAGTATAAATGAACTGCCAGACTCTCCAGCTCTGCCTTACCCTTGAACTCATTCTGTGACACATTTGAGTCATTCACTTAAATGTGGTGTTTTATCATTGACCAGGTCATATGTATCCATGATGTTTCTTCCACATACCGAGTGCCTGTGCTTCTGGAGGAACAAGGCATCGTGAAATATTTTAAAGAGAGGCTGGACTTGCCCATTGGTGATTCTGCAAATAATTTGCTTTTCAAGTGGAAAAATATGGCTGACAGGTACGTAAAAGGAATTACTAATGTCATCTTTCATGATTCTTGGGTTTGGGGCTAGCACTGGCATGTAACTTAAAAGGTACCTATGTTGCATTTGGCTTTTTGTATGTGTATGTTTTATATGTTTTGAACTTCTGACCTCCACAATTGTGAAGGTCATGAGTTTTCTATGTCTTGTTTTGTTTTGCTTGTTTTTAAGATTTGGTTAATTTCTTAAAGAACATCCCCTTTTTTTTGTTTTTAAATATATGTTTATTGACTTCAGAGAGGAAGGGAGAGAGAGATAGAAATATCAAAGATGAGAGAGAACCATTGATTGGCCGCCTCCTGGACGCTCCCTCCTGGGGAACAAACCTGCAACCCGGGCATGTGCCCTTGACCGGAATTGAACCTGGGACCTTTCAGTCCACAGGTCAACGCTCAGTTCACTGAGCCAAACCAGCTACGGCAAGAAAAATCCTTTTAAATGGGAAGTTTTGGCTATTTGTTATTGTTCCATTTCACATTTATTAACTATCAGCATCATTATTTTTTGTTGTTACTGATCCTCACCCTAGGATATTTTTCCATTGATTGTTTATTTTTAGAGAGAGTGGAAGGGAAGGGGAGAGACAGAGAGAGAGACACACGGATTGGTTGGCTCCCACACACACCCCTACCTGACCCAGGGATGGAGTCTGCAATCGAGATGGGTACCCTTGATCGTAATTGAACCCACAACCCTTCAATTTGTGGGCTGATGCTCTATCCACTGAGCCAAACTGGCTAGGGTGAAGTCTTGGGTTTGATCTCTGGTCAAGGCATGTGTAGGAGGCAACCAATCGATGTTTCCCTCACATATATGTTTCTCTCTCCTCTCTCTTCCTCTCTCCTAAAATAAAAACAAAATTCTCGTCACAAGAAAAAATATTTCTGACTCTATGTGGTGATGGATGTTAACTAGACTTATTGTGGTGCTCATGTAGCAATATATACATATACTGGATTATGTTGTACCTGTAAAGCTAATATGATACATATCAATTACATCTAAATTTTTGAAAACGTAGGCTTTGACATCAAGCACCATGGATTCAAACCCCAGCTTCTCCTCTCACTAGCTGTGTGAGTTTGGGCAGGTTACTTAACCTCTCTGGGCTTTTTCTTCCAGCCATACATAACAGGAGGGTACTAGTACCTACATTGTGGCAATGAAGGAAACAAAACACATGGAATCAGACACTAAGAATTGGTTACTGATGTTTGGAACAATAATTAAAATGATATGATGCTGACCAAATTACTGACCTTGGTAGATGATTAGTGGATTGGAGTTTCTTTGTTCTTTCACTCAAAAATTTAAAAAGTGTTTTAGAAAAGGGGACATATGTAATACTTTCAACAATACAGTATTATTTTTAAAAACTGTTTTAGAATTTCTGGGTCAAGTAGAATCAGGAATAAAGTATAGTTTCCGAGCTTAGGTGCTCTTCTGGATGACGATAAATTAAGCCCCTGCCCACCATAATGCTTAGGAAATCAGTCACTTTGTAGGAATTTTTAGGGTAGCTTGGGGCTCATCCTCCTTAAGCCTGAGACATTTTAATAAACTTTTTTTTAAAAATCTTCACATGAGGACTTTTAAAAAATATATTTTTTATTGATTTTTTACAGAGAGGAAGGGAGAGGGATAGAGAGTTAGAAACATCAGTGAGAGAGAAACATCGATCAGCTGCCTCCTGCAAGCTCCCACTGGAGATGTGCCCGCAACCAAGGTACATGACCCTGCCCGGAATCGAACCTGGGACCTTTCAGTCCTTAGGCCGAGGCTCTATCTACTGAGCCAAACCGGTTTTGGCCACATGAGAACATTTTTTCCACTGCTTTTCAGAGAGAGTGGAAGGGAAGGAGGAAGGGGGGAGAGAGAGAGAGAATCATTGATGTAGGAGAGATTCACATCGATGGGTTGTCTTCTGCATGTGCCCCAACTGGGAGTGGGGAGTGAATCTGCAACCCAGATATGTGCCCTAGACCAGGAATTGAACCCTTGACCCTTCAATGCATGGGCCGACGCTCTAACCATTTATCAACACTGGCCAGGGCTTGTAGTTCTTTTTATTGGAAATAGCTCTAAATTACACTGTATGCCTCTGTGCTTTTTACAGCCAGTGTTTGGTTTTTGTATTAGTTCCCTGTAGCTGCTGCTGCAAAGCACCACAAACTGGGTGGCTTAGAAGAGCAGAAACTTACTCTCTCACAACTCTGGAGGGCAGAAGTTCAAAATCAAGGCGTCAGCAGGGTTGGTTCCTTCTGAAGGCTCAGAGGGAGAATACATTCCATGCGTCTCTTTTAGCTTTTGGGGCTGCCAGTGGTCCTCGGTGTCCTTGGCTTGTGGCGGCATCATTCCGATGTCTGCCTCCTGTCAGCACATGGGCTCCTCTGTGTCTTCCCCACTTCTCTTCTTTTAAGGATTTTATCTTTGGATTTAGGGCCCATCCTAATCTAGTTTAACTTCATTGCAACTGCAAAGGCCCGTTCTCCAAATCTGGTCACATTCACAGATTCTGGGGGGCTATTGAGCTTCACTCAATGTAGGAGTGAGAATGGGGGTGAGGGCTCAGATGTGTTATGATCCCCAGTTCCCATGGGCCAGACATTTGGGACAGGAAGTACTTACCTGCTGCCATTGGAATCTTGGCTTGATACCAACTAGCCTTGCTACCTGCGTCCTTTATGTAGAGCTGGGTGAAGCAAGGGCAGCTAATCCCCAGACCAACATAAAATTACGTAGCATGTGAGCCCAGCTATAGTGACTTAGTAGATTGAGCATCATCCCATGGACCAAGAGGTCCCGGGTTCGATTCCCAGTCAGGGCACATACCCCAGTTTCAGGCTTGATCCCTAGGGGACGTGCAGGAGGCAGCCGATCGATGATTCTCCTCATTGATGTTTCCGTCTCTCTTTCCATTTCCCTTCCTCTCTGAAATCAATCCTCAATCCTATATAATAAAAGGCTAATATGCAAATCGACTAAACTGTGGAACGACCGGTCACTGTGACGTACACTGACCACCGGGGGCAGACGCTCAACGCAGAAGCTGCCCCCCCTCCCCCGGTGGTCAGGGTGCTCCCACAGGGGGAGCACTGCTCAGCCAGAAGCCAGGCTCATGGCTGGCGAGCGCAGTGGTGGTGGCAGGAGTCTCTCCCGCCTCCGTGGCAGCGCTAAGCCTTCAGTCGGACATCCCCCAAGGGCTCCTGGACTGTGAGAGGGCACAGGCTGGGCTGAGGGACCCCCCTGAGTGCACACATTTTGTGCACTGGGCCTCTAGTAAAAATATATTTAAAAAAACTACAGTGGTACCTCGAGATACGAGTTTAATTCGTTCTGAAATCTCAAGTCGCAGTAAGTTGGTGGGTCATGTGCAGCTGCCAATCCAAACGATGACTCCTATCTCAAATGTTGCTCATATTTCAAAGCAAAAATCGCTCCCTCGAAGGCTCGTATCTCAAAAATCTCGTATGTTAGGGCACTCATATCTCGAGGTACCACTGTAATAAGCAAGTGGAAAGTTTAGCAGCCTTCCCTTAGGCGCTTTCCATCACCTTCTTAGAAAGTCACCTTTCCTGCCAGTTTTGACTTCCTTGCTTCCTGTGTATTTTTCTCCTCCCAGCCTGTTTGCCATCATGTCGCTCTTGTACTCCTCGCAGATGTTAATCTGAGTGAGGAATATTCCTCACCGCGTAACATTTTTTTTTTTGTTCTCAGGTGTTTGCTTCCAAGCCCTAAACTATCTTCAGCCCCACGATGACATTTCCACCTCCTTAGTGTCAGACCAGACATTTCTCATGTTCTCTGAGCAGATTTCCTGACAACAGCAACAGTAAAGATTGTGTCTCTAATGGCAAAATGTGATTAAGCGTCTTATGTAGAATGGGATTTCCTCATAAAATTGATCTAAATGCCTGGTAACATTTTAAATAGTTCTCTGAGCACCATTTTTTTTCGGGCCTGCCATGAATAAGCTGGCTTTGTGGGCCAGCTGGGAACGTGGCAGTTTAAAAAAAAAGTTTTTGTTGAATTTATTGGGGTGACATTGGTTAATAAAATTATATAGGTGCAGCCATTTTTAATGTAGACACGGTGAATGCGTTTTCTTATATAATGTCACCTTACACAGTTGATACTGGAACGTTTCCTGTTGACACGAATGCATTTTTTTAGTACAGTGTCTCCTTTCCAAGTGAATTCAAGGACGGCTCCTGTTTATAAGAGGCGGACAGGGCTTTTCATATTTTTAATGCTTTTAACTTTTGCTCTGATTTCTATCTGTGCTCGCTTCTGTCAAGCAACGTGGGGATTTCTTAGGATTTTTGAAATCTGCCTGCCTCCAGGTTTGAGTTGTTTGGGGGTGGGGTGGAGATGTGAATCAAGGACATCAAGTTCAAGGCTTGTCTGCTTCTCAGGTTTTGAAGAGCGCCTTTGTTGCTCACTTCGGCAGTATTCGTCCTAAAAATAATTGGAGCGATACAGAGGATATTAGCATGGCCCCTGTGCAGGGCTGACATGCAAATTTGTGAAGCATTCCATTCTTTAAATATCACGTAAAGGTTAGAGGAGGCAAAAACATTAAAAAAGAGAGAAGAAGACAGTAGTTGCTGCGATTCAGGAATGAACTCTTGGCAGAGATCAGGATGCTCTGTGACAAAAAATATAAAACATAAAAGGGGAGAAGGTAAAGGTCTGAATTTGCAAAGGGGAATGGAGATGAGCTACATGCGTCTAACCTCAAGCTCGTTCTCCCTCCCAGGTACGAAAGGCTGCAGAAAACCTGCTCCATCGCCCTGGTGGGCAAGTACACCAAGCTGAGGGACTGCTATGCGTCTGTGTTCAAAGCTTTGGAGCACTCGGCCTTGGCCATCAACCACAAGTTGAATCTGATGGTGAGTCCCAGCCCGGTCATCCGGGTATTCAGTCCTTCACTCGGATACGGTAGATGGTGTCTGTGGCCAGATCGCCCTGAACGCACTGATCTCACCCAAGAGGTGGACTGTGTTGAAGGATCCCCAAGTCCAAGTTTCTAGATGCCCGCCAGGGGCCAAACTTACAAGCCACGTTCACTTTATTGAGCAGCCAGGCTTAAGGCACAGTTCCTGAAATTGGGCTTTGTACATCCAGGGTCATAGATACTTCCTGCTCATTTAAGTACATTGCATTGGCCTACCAAGAAAATAACAGGACTTTTTTCCCCTTTAGCATTGGGATGGAATCCAGATTTTTAAAATGCTATATTAGAGCGTCGGCCTGCGGACTGAAAGGTCCCAGGTTCGATTCCGGTCAAGGGCACGTATCTTGGTTGTGGGCACATCCCCAGTAGGGGCTGTGCAGGAGGCGGCTGATCGATGTCTCTCTCTCATCGATGTTTCTAATTCTCTATCCCTCTCTCTTCTCTGTAAAAATATCAATAGAATATATAAAAAATAAATAAATGGTGCTAAAAAATGCTATATTGCCTTTTCTAACTTGGAGGAGTGATATCTGGCAAACAGTGATTATTATTTATTATTATTTAAATCCTCACCCAAGGATATTTTTCCATGGATGTTTAGGGAGAGTGGAAGAGAGAGGGGGAGACAGAGAGAAATATCGATGTGAGAGAAACACATTGGTTGGTTGCCTCCTGCAGGAGCCCTGACCAGGGCCATGGCTGGGGAGGAGCCTGCAAATGAGGTACATGCCCTTGACCAGAATCGAACCCAGGACCCTTCGGTCCATAGGTCTGTGCTCTATCCACTGAGCCCAACCAGCTTGGGCTGATTATTTGTTTTTTAAAATCAGTATTATAGGATAGAGTTATCATATATAACTTGAGTATATTATTTAAAAATATATATTTTTATTGATTTCAGAGAGGAAGAGAAAGGTAGAGAGAGATAGAAACATCAATGATGAGAGAATCATTGATAGGCTGCCTCCTGCATGTCTCCTACTGGGGATGGAGCCCGAAACCTAGACATACACCTGACCCGGAATTGAACCGTGACCTCGTGGTTCACAGGTCAATGCTCAACCACTGAGCCATGCTGTCTGGGCTTGAGTGAATTTTTGTGCTCAATGTAGAAAATTTTAAAAAGTTTCATGTAAAATGCAGAAAGCAAAAGCTTCCTCTTCCCTGATATCCCACTTCTCTGTGTACCTCTCATTCCCAGTTTAATGCATATCTTTCTAGACTTTTCTCTCTATACACAAATGTTTATATTTAATGATATTCTGCATGGGTATATCATGCTTCAAGAAAGCTTCATCACATTGTTTATATGGTAAGACTTTTATATAAAGAGCAAAAAGATACGTATTTATGTCCAGGAAATTTAGTAACTTCCCCTTTGACCCTAGCTCAGGACCTACGACTTTTCTTTCACCTCTTGAAACCTCCTTTTTGTTTTTATTAATCCTCACCTGCGGATATCTTTTCCTATTGAGTTTTAGAGTGGAAGGGAGGGGGAGAAAGAGAGAGAGACATCGACGTGAGGAGACACATCGATTGTTTACCTCTCACTGGAGATTGAGCCTTGATTGGAATCGAACCCCCAATCCTTCAGTCTGTGAGCCGATGTTCTAACCACTGAGCAACCGGCTAGAGCTCACCTCTTGCAGCCTCCTTCTTTTCTAACCACTTTTAATTTTTGGCGTTCCAAGGACTTCCTGTTCTTCTCATTCCTCCGAGTCCCCCACCCCCTTGTAGAAAACAGAAAACAGCAATGGAAAAGTTGTTATGATGCAAATTGCGTTAAGCCTTTAAAATTTCATATCTTAATATGTAACCGGGTGATCATTTTTACAAAAGAAATACTAAAACAATGTAGATGTGTGGGGACTGTTCTGAACATACGAATTGCTGACCCAAGTTTTCATCTAATGGAATTCACCGGCATTAGCTTCTGCTCGGGACTATTGGAGTCACGGTCCTGGCGGATTCTTTTCCAGTCCAGTCTGGCTGTGTTTACATTGCTGGACCACTGCAGTGACGCCCCGACCGCTTTCCAGTCCTTCCTTCCTTCCTTCCTTCCTTCCTTCCTTCCTTCCTTCCTTCCTTCCTTCCTTCCTTCCTTCCTTCCTTCCTTCCTCCCTCCCTCCCTCCCTCCCTTCCTTCCTTCCCTCCCTGCAGTGACGCCCGACCGCTTTCCAGTCCTTCCTTCCTCCCCCATATTGTGCTGGAATGCTCTTTCTATAGTCTCTCTGTTCCTGTTGTCCCTTCACTTAAGAGCGCTCAGTGGCTTCAAGTGTAAACGTCTCTGGCCAGGTGGAGTCTCTTCCGAGGGCCCCAGAATGGCCACCACTTTTATTTCTTTTTTCTTTAAATATATTTTATTGATTTTTTACAGAGAAGAAGGGAAAGGGATAGACAGTTAGAAATATCCATCAGAGAGACATCGATTAGCCGCCTCCTGCACGCCCTCTACTGGGGATGTGCCTGCAACCAAGATACATGCCCTTGACTGGAATCGAACCTGGGACCTTTCAGTCTGTAGGCCAACGCTCTATCCACTGAGCCACACCGGTTTCCGCCACCACTTTCTTTCTCTCTTTCTCTGAGGTTTTAGACACTGTTTCTTTGCTTCTTCCCCTCCCCCCATTATCCTTTGTCTTCTGCACACCTTCCACCTTCCTCCCAACAGCACACACCTGCTCAGCTTGTTCCTGTTCATGCTCAAGGCTTAGCTTTTTGGACATCACCTTCCAGCGGTCTTCTCTGCCTCCCTCCTGTCCTTCAGCATCCGGTCTGCATTAGGCGTGGCTGCTGGTTACTTCCGCAGCGTTCTCCTCCCGGTTCAGAGTGGCCCTCATTCCACTGTGTGGCTGCTGCCTGTTTATCTGGTTTCGTGATCTTCCTTAAAGAGAATAAGAACCCCAAGACAAAGATATGCTTTTCTATCCCAAGTGTCCAGTACGATGTTTGCGTAACAAGTAGTTATGGAATGATTTTGTCACAGTGTTAGACAGTTCTTGTATTTCTGAGTATTTTTCTCTCTTTCTTCCTTCTTTCTTTCTTTTTTCTTTTTTCTTTCTTTTTCTTCTTTTCTTTCTTTCTTTTTTTTCTTCTTTTTTTCTTTCTTTTTCTTTCTTTCTTTTTTTTTTTTTAACAGTATGTTCAGGCCTTTATTCATAATTTCAGAATTAAGTTGTTCAATCTTAAAAAAAAAAAAAAGGAAAACATTCCATTTAGCACTTCCTCAATTTCCTTCTTTAGTGGCATACCTAGAATTTTTAAATTAGCTCTTAGTTCTGGCATATTTAGTAAGTATGATCTCCTGAGTATTTTTCTTAAATGTTCCTTTTCTCTGTTGCATGTTTTCAGTACATAGACTCCATTGATCTGGAGCACAGCACCGAAACTGAGGACCCTGTGAAATTCCACGAGGCGTGGCAGAAGCTATGCAAAGCTGAGTGAGTCCTGGGCACCGGTCACCCTAGTTAGGAGAGTGACACTGGGCTTTTTCTGGAAGGATTTGATTGACCCAGTTATTAAATGTTGCGTTTGAAAGATAGCCTGGAGTACTTGTGGTCATTATGGGTGGTTGTGAAACATGCACGCCGCATTTACTGTATTTTCTGGCATATAAGACGACCCCCGACTTTTGAGAAGATTTTCCTGGGTTAAAAAGTCATCTTATATGCCGGAAAATATGGTACAGTGGTACCTCGAGATACGAATTTAATTCGTTCCGTAACCTTGAGGCGTGGGGAACTATGAGATGCTCGAGGCCCAGTAAACTGGTGGGTTGTGTGCAGCCGGCCGATCTGCGCGATTACCCCTATCTCAAATGTTGCTCGTATTTCAAAGCAAAAATCGCTCGCTCAATGGCTCGTATCTCAAAAATCTCGTATGTTAGGGCACTCGTATCTCGAGGTACCACTGTACTTTTTTTTTATTGCCTGAAGTTTTACATATGTCTCCTTTTCCCCCAATTGACCCCCCCAGCCATTCCCACCCCGAGTAAGCCCCCCCGCCCCAGTGTCTGTGCCCATTGGTGATGCTAATCTGCATGCACACAAGTCCTTGCTCTCTAACCGCCCCCTCGCACCATTTGTCTCTAACTCTGTTCTTGTTCATCAGATTATGTTGATCCTTATAGCCCACATAGGGGTGAGATCACGTGATATCTATCTTTCGCCGACTGTGGCATTTACTTTTCAATGTGCCGTGTTCATGTTAGTGGCACTTGCAATGGAACTAGTTTTATTGGGGGGCGAAGGGGCATCCTGTATTAGAGAGAGTGTGCTGGTTGTGTGAAAGATGCAGAGATGGATCTTACAAAAGTTAAAGTGCAAGCATGACAGCCCTTCCCTCTCGGTTCTATTTTCTTCTCCACATCATTTTATTTTCATTTTTATGATCTAAGTAATTGACAGAACTCTTGGGGGTAGCACATGACCTTCCTGGATTTTTTCTTGAAGTCTTATCTTTTCAAATGAGTGTTTGTCTAGAAGGTGTCCAGAAAGTGTCTTCTAACAGAAATTTTTATGCGCCCTACTTAATTAGCAACTGGAATCTTAGGCTGATTTTTATCAGATGAACTCTTTCTGATTATGTAAGAGATCTTAACATTTGTATAAAGTGCTTAAAAAAAATACCCTAACCTATTTTTATTCAGATAAGCCAGTGGCTTTTTATTTATTTTAAATATAGTTTTATTGATTTTGGAAAGAGGAAGGGAGAGGGAGAGAGAGAGAGAGAAACATCAACGACGAGAAAGGATCATTGATCGGCTGCCTCCTGCACACCCGATATTGGGGATCGATCCCGCAAGCTGGGCATGCGCCCTGACTGGGAATTGAAATGTGATCTTCTGAATTATAGATAAATGCTCAACCTCTGAGCCACGCCAGCTGGGCTACACCAGTGACATTTTAAATGGAATTGAGTTCTCAGTCACTATGCTCATGCCACAAAGACCTATCAGGAAAATATATATTGGGGTCAGTTGTGAGAAATTGTTGCAAGTTCTTTATACGTTGAAAAGATTTCAAGAAGAAAGTTCAGGATGTCAGATCATGTAATCAATTCTGAATACAGACCTCCAGTGTATGCTCTAATGTTGGATTGGGGATGAGTAAGCATGAAAGGCTGAAAATATGAGTTTAAAAAGGAAAAATAATGTCAGATTCACTCTCATCTTGTGTGTCGATTGCAGTGGTGTTCTGGTGCCAGGAGGCTTCGGAATCAGAGGAACATTGGGCAAACTCCAGGCGATTTCTTGGGCAAGGACAAAGAAGATTCCTTTTCTGGGTAAAATTCATGTTTATGGATCCTAACTATGACTTTATTTCATTTTTGACACCTAGTAGGAGGAACACTTAATAGGGTTTGTTAATGTGAAAGATGTGAACTCAAGTTTGAGTCTTCAGGCACCAACTAGTCTGCTACAGGGGTCAGCAAACTGTATCTTCAAGACTATACCTTACTTGTGGCCTGTTTTGTAAGTAAAGTTTTATCGGCACATAGCCACATAATCTATATATATATATAAAAGGCTGATATGCTAAGTGTCCCTCTGATCATCTGACTGGTCGCTATGACGTGCACTGACCACCAGGGGGCAGATACTAAACGCAGGATCTGCTATGATGCACACTGGCCATTTACAGAGAAATGGCACCGTGGACCTGGTGCTGACAAAGCAACACTCAGCTTCCCCCAAGTGGGACACAGGCCCCGCCACCACCCTGGAGTGACATCCCACCAAATCGCAGCCAATGTTGCCAAGATCCCATGGCACAAAAGGTTGCCCACAGCCCAGCCCAGCCTGGAAGCCGTCACTGTGGGCGCTGGGTAATGACATCACGTAGCAATACCCAGCTTCCTCTCCCTCGTGACTAGCCTCCCTGGAGTTCCTTCAGCCCAGGAACACGACTTGCTTTATAGCCAGGTGCAAACATTTTACAGAGTTTGTCAGAGTTTGAGACTCTACAGCCTTCAAAGCCTAAAATCTTCACTCTCCTGCCTTTTAGAGAGTTTGGAGCACTTACCATTGCTCTGGTTGGTAGCAAGAGGCTGGGAGAAGTTGCTGTCTATACCTGCCCTCACCTCCGATTCTCACACAGATCCATCTTTTCACCACTTTAAAAAAAATTAATAAATCTTTATTGTTCAGATTATTACAATTGTTCCTTTCCGTTCCCCACCCCCCACCCACATAGCTCCCCTCCACCCGGTTCCCACCCCACCCTCTGCCCTTACCCCTCCTCACTATCCTCATCCATAGGTGTATGATTTTTGTCCAGTCTCTTCCTGCACCCCCCACATCCCTTCCCCCCTGAGAATTGTCAGTCTGTTCCCTTTCTGTGCCCCTGATTCTATTATATTCACCAGTTTATTCTGTTCATCAGATTCCCCCCGAATGAGTCTGGGTCCCTAGGGTCTCTCCCAGAACTGGAGTTCAGCGCAGTCGGGAGCTTCTGTCTCCCTCCTGCTTGAGAAAGCCAGCCGTACACTCAGCCACCAGTCCTCTCCATGTGCACGCATCTTCATACCTCAGCCTTTTGCAGCTCCTCTGAGTCTCTGTGAGCCCCTCTCTTTCCTTCTAGTTGTAGAATTTCCACTCAGCCAGCTTTCCTGTGGTTCTGGATAATGTCCGTTCTGTCTTTTAGTTGTAGTTTTTTTTTTTAAACGTATTTTTATTGATTTCAGAGAGGAAGGAAGAGAGAGAGAGAGATAGAAACATCAGTGATGAGAGAGGATCATTGATTGGCTGCCTCCTGCAGGCCCCCCACTGGGGATGAAGCCACAACCTGCAACCTGGGCATGTGCCCTTGACCGGAATCGAACCTGGGACCCTTCAGTCTGCAGGCTGACGCTCTATCCACTGAGCCAAACCGACTAGGGCTAGTTGTCGTTTCGAAATCGTTGTGCGAGGCAGCAGTTTAGGTGTTCACCTGTGCCGCCATCTTGGTTTCTCCCCATCTTTCCACCACCGAAAGCGGAGAGCCATTCAACAGAAACTCCACAATATTCTTGTCAGAATGAAAAATGTGGAAGTTGAAATGTACTCCTCCTGGAAAAGAGAAAGACCATCCAACTTCACAGGAACAGCTGCGTTAACATTTGGTCCAGCTGGGTCTCTTGAATGCTTTTGTTCAAATCGCAAAACATGGCTTCGGTGCCAGTGAAACCAGATGAAACGGGTCTGTGACGGGATCAAGGCAGCCCTGCGTGTGGGGATGCAGGCAGGAGAGGGAGAGAGGCGGTGTTTCACGCTGCGCTTGGATGTGTTGGTGGCTTTGCAGACCGAGTGGCCAGGCTTGGCCACCTTTTCCTGTCAGCAGACGGTTCATTTGTCCCACTGCCTGGTCTTTGATTGGCCTCTTAGAAGCTCTCCACCGGGACCCATTTTCAAAAGGGGAGCCGGCAGTAGTTGCCTTGATCCCTTGTTTTGTTTGACCCTTCTGAGCTCTCCTGGGCCACTGATTGCTTTTGAAGTAATCTTGTTTGCTCTCTGGCTACACGCGGTTCGTGTTCTTCAGAGAATTCTCACCGCGGAGAACAGTTCGCAGCTCTTTAGCTTTCTCTTTAGCGCGGGGCCTCTTTCTGTCCTAGCCGCATGGAACTTGCATGCTTCCCGAATTGGTTCTGGCTTAGGAGATCGATTGCTCTCTCCTTGGAATCTCTGTGTTCCTTGGATATGTCTCCAAGAGCGTTAGGCATTTGTTCGGTGGCGAGAAATTGGGGGGCTGCAGTGGATATGGAAATGAGACAAGGGCGAGTCCCTGGGGCCACAGGCCTGGGACTATATAGGTCTCTTCCTTCTTTTTTTTATTTAAAAAAAATATATTTTATTGATTTTTCACAGAGAGGAAGGGAGAGGGATAGAGAGTCAGAAACATCGATGAGAAAGAAACATTGATCAGCTGCCTCCTGCACACTCCCTACTGGGGATGTGCCTGCCACCAAGGTACATGTCCTTGACCGGAATTGAACCTGGGACCCTTGAGACCCTTGAGTCTGTGGGCTGATGCTCTATCCATTGAGCCAAATCAGTCAGGGAGGTCTCTTCCTTCTTCTTCTTTTTAAATATATTTTGTTGATTTTTTTACAGAGAGGAAGGGAGAGAGAGAGAAAGTCAGAAACATCGATGAGAGAGAGAGACATCAATCAGCCGCCTCCTGCATGCCCCACAGTGGAGATGTGCCCTCAAGCAAGGTATATGCCCCCGACCAGAATCGAACCCGGGACCTTTCAGTCCCCAGGCCGACGCTCTATCCACTGAGCCAAACCGGTCTCAGCTCTTCCTTCTTATTGAGCTCTCTGTTCAGTTCCATTGTGCCTCTTCCTGCCCTTCTCTCAACCACACTGAAGCCCGCAATGTAGGTGCTGTCTTCCTACAGTGAGGCTGTAGGAATGTTCTGGGTTCCCCTGCCCACTTGTTGGTTCTCAGAGCTCAGCCCGCTGGCCAGCCTGAGGCTGCCCTCATGAGGAAGGCTGTGAAGCTGAGAAGGGCGTTATGGAGTCCCCCTCTTGATTGGGTGTTGCTAGGTATTCTCTGAAGAATTGGGGTGCTCTGGGCTAGCCCTGTAGCCCCCACATGTGCCTTGATCTAGAGACAGATTCGGAGGGAGGGAGATTTGACTTTTGGCACTTGCCCTAGCCTTTGCTGCTGTTTTCTCACCTTGAACTCTTTCCTGCTCAAGTTCAAGTCATCTAACCCCCTTCCCTGCCTCTGCCACAGATGTCAGAGTGCACAGGGTACGGCCGTGACCCCAACAGCCAGAGTCTTCCTCCCTCAGGGTGTGCATTCTAGATGGAGGAGGAAGACAGCAAACCAATGAACAGGAAATATGAAGAAACACGAAAGATGTTCATTTGCTTTCTATATGTGCTTTTTAAAATAGGAGTTTGCCTTGGGATGCAGCTAGCAGTGATAGAGTTTGCAAGGAACTGCCTTAACTTGAAAGGTAAGTCTGAGATTTATCTACTCGCTTTCCATTTAAAATTATTCCTTTTCACTGAAAATCTTCGTCAGCAATTTTGGTTAATTATTGAATTCCTTTCTTAATCTTCAGATGCCAACTCCACAGAATTCGAGCCCAGTGCCCCTGTTCCTGTGGTAAGTGGCTTGTTTCTCTCTCTAGGTTGGTCGATTGTCATTTTGTTTCTGGCTTTTGCCTAAACTCGTAAGGACTGTTATTATTATTATTTTTTCATTACACTATCAGGACATTTAAAATTATATGAGCCCTGGCTGTTGCTCAATGCTTAGAGCGTTGGCCCGAGGATTGAAGTGTCGCGTGTTCTATTCCTGGTCAAGGGCACGCACCTGGGTTGCATGCTCGAACCCTGGCCCTGGTTGGGGTGCAAACAGGTGGCAACCAATCGATGTCTCTCTCCCACATCAATGTTTCTCTCTCTCTCCCCCTCCTCCTTCCACTCTACTCTTCCTAAAAAAAAAAAAAAATCAATGGAAAAAATATCCTCAGGTGAGGATTAAAACATTTGTGATATTATTATGACTGCTATTATTTTTTATTATACTGTCAGGATATTTAAAATGATATATGATTTTATTTATTTATTTCTTTTTACATACAACTGCTTTGTTTTCACGAGTCCATTTTGTCAGCTACGTGTTGAAGGAAGACACCATCCTGGCCTGATTTATCTCTGCAGCAGTTCAAGCTTAATGTTTAGGAAAGGATTAAATTGACTGTGACAACAATTTATAACAGCTAATATAAATAAATGGGTTGGCCTGTCCCTAGACTCATCCCTGTCTGTCTAGTTTCCACCCTGGTGGTCATCTGTCTTTCTAAAACAAAAGTGACAGCTGTTCTTCCGCCGCTCCTCATTTTCCACTAATTCCCTTTCCTGTAAAAGATTCCGTTCAAGGTTCTTGGCTGGGAGTGAAGGCTATTATGCTCTGTCACCTGCTGCTTTGCTAATCCAGCCCGTGACATCCCCTCCTTTCCACACTTGGGATTTATGTTTTGGGCAATCTGAGCAGTTTTTTTAAAAAAAATGTATCTTGAGATTCTCTATACCCAAGATATTCCCCTCCTGGCACCTGCCTCCCCCTTAGAATCTCAAGGAAACCAGTGAAGAATTTCATTTAAAAAAAATCGCAAAAAACCATTCCCGATGACTGACAACTTACTGTTTCTCCTGGGAAGCTCTCCTGGCTTCCTTTCCTGAGCTTCTGTGCTGTGGGCGGGAAGAAATTTCCCTCCACGCTTTCAGGTTTTTCAGCCGGTCCGGTAATTAAGTCGACACGAGACAGGAACAAGAGAAAAACAGTGAAATTTAATTACATACGTATGTCTGGGAACCCCACATATATGGAAGAGTAAGGATCCCGGCGTGTAGGAGAGATTCAGAGACAGGGGAGGAAAATGAGATATATGTGGCATCCCGAGCTAAGGATGAAGTAAGGTACCTTATGGCTTTACTTAGCGTAATTATGTCTACATCTGTCTATGTTACAGCATCTACCGGTTCTTTGTTTCTTTTTATTGCTGAATATATTCCGTTATATAGACACACCACATTTTATTAGTAAACTCATTCATTGAGGGACATTTGGATTGTTTCTACTTTTTTTACTATTACAGTGGTAGCTCGAGATACAAGTTTAATTCGTTCCATAACCTTGAGGCGTGGGAAACTATGAGACACTCGAGTCTCAGTAAACTGGTGGGTCGTGTGCAGCCGGCCTATCCGCGCAATTACTCCTATCTCAAATGTTGCTCGTATTTCAAAGCAAAAATTGCTCGCTCTATGGCTCGTATCTCAAAAATCTCGTGTGTTAGGGCACTCGTATCTCGAGGTACCACTGTATACTGCTATGAACATTGTGTACAAGTTGTTGTATGAACATACGTTTTCATTTTACATGGGTATATACACCTAGGAGGGGGATTATGGATCATATGTTTAATCTTTCGAGTAATTGCCAGACTGTTTTCAAAATGACCGCAACATTTTCCATTCCCACCAGCAGTGTATGAGGGCTTCAATTTCTTTGCATACATAACACTTGTTATTGTCTGTCTTTTTTTTATTATAGCCATTCTAGTGGGCACTAAATTGCATCTCTTTGTAGCTTTGATTTTGCTTTTTCTTGATGGCTTAGATATTGAGCATCTTATCATGTGCTTACTGACCACTTGTATATATCATCTTTGGAGAAATGTCTATCCAGACTCCTTGCCCATTTCTAAATTGGGTTATTTGTCTTATTATTAAATTATACGTGTTCTTTCCATGTTCTGGATACAAGTTTCTTATTAGACATACTAGAGGCCCTGTGCACGAAATTCACGCACAGGTGCGGTCCCTAGGCCTGGCCGGCGATCGAAGTGCTAGTGCCTGGTGTGGAAGGGCAGGTCTCAGCTGACCTCTGGGCCCTGGGTAGCACTTGGGCTGCCGGGCCCCTGTGTGCCCCTGTCTGCCTGAGTCGTGGCACCCGAGTGCCCACATGGAGATGCGGTGAGCGCAGCCAGATGCCGTGGGCCAGGGTGCAGTGTGGACTTCTGGGCTGCCCAGCAGCATTGCATGAAAGCCAGGTGGGCTGAGACCGGTTTGGCTCAGTGGATAGAGCGACAGCCTGTGGACTGAAAGGTCCCAGGTTCGATTCCGGTTGGGGGCATGTACCTTGCTTGTGGGCACATCTCCACTGTGGGGCGTGCAGGAGGCGGCTGATCGATGTCTCTCTCTCATCGATGTTTCTGACTTTCTATCCCTCTCCCTTCCTCTCTGTAAAAAAATCAATAAAATATATTAAAAAAAAAAAAAAAGAAAGCCGGGTGGGCAGTGCTCTCTCTCCCGGCCAGCCTGGCAGACCGGCTCCTGCGCAAACCCATGGGGGCCAACTGGCCCCTGCGATCCCAGCAGCTGTGGCCTGGCTTGCCCATAAGAGGCCGTGTGGGTGTGGGGTGGGCTCCTCACGGGCACCTGGCACCTGAGCATGGGGGCTTCCCTGGTGCACGAGCCCTGCCATCCAGGGGAAGGGTAACAGGATGAGAGCAAGCTCGGCAGACACCCTGCATTCTCACCGCACCTCCATCCCTGTCACCCCCGCCCCCAGGTAGCCAGCGAGAGGTCGCAGCCCCCTGCCTGGGCACCGGGGGAGGTTGGTCACCGCCACCCCACACCCAGTTCCCTGTCCCAGCCTGGGGCCCGGCCCCAATTGGGCGAAGGGGCCTGCCGGCTGAGGAGAGAGGCCAGGAGGTTGGCCGGTGGGCCCCATCCAGTGATCGGGGCCTGCGGGCTAGAGGCAGCTCCTGCATTGAGCGTTTGCCCTCTGGTGGTCAGTGCACGTCATAGCAACTGGTCATTCTGTCTTAAAGGTCGCTTAGGCTTTTATATATACTGAGTGGCCTTAACTGGTTTGGCTCAGTGGATAGAGCATTGGCCTGCGGACTGAAAAGTCTCAGGTTCGATTCCGTTCAAGAGCATGTACCTTGGTTGCAGGCACATCCCCAGTAGGAGGTGTGCAGGAGGCAGCTGATCTATGTTTCTCTCTCATCAATGTTTCTAACCCTCTATCTACTTCTCCCTTCCTCTCTGTAAATAGTCAATAATAATAAAAAAATATAAAAAATATATATACTCAGTGGCCAGATTATTATGATCTCCGAATGCACAATAATCTGGCCACTCCGTGTACATCCTATCTAATAAAAGGCTAATATGCAGATTGTCTCCTTGACCAGGAGTTTGACCAGCAGGTAGGCTGGCCAACTGCCATGTCACTTCCCCCTGGCTGGGCTGGCTGGACCCCACCCATGCATGAATTCATGCACCGGACTTCTAATATATATATACACACACACACACACACACACACACACACACACACTGAGTGGTCAGATGATTATGTGTTCAGAGATCATCATAATCTGGCCACTCAGTGTATATAGTGGACTCTTGACATTTTGCACTGGTCATTCTTTGTAGTGGGGACTGTCCTGTGCCTTGTAGGAGCTGAGGTGCCTCGTTGGCTTCTTACTAAACGTTAATAGTACAAACCTCCCAACCCCTAATGGTGACACGAAAAAACTGTGACACCAAACATCCCCTGGGGGCACAGGCACCCCCCATTGAGAACCATTGATTTCCTCCCTCTAACCTATACCCCCCTTCCCTTATGACAGCCATTAGTTCTTATTTTGGGGGTTATCTTTACAATTTAAAAATAAAGTAAACCTGTGTGTCTATTTGTAATCTTTTCCCCTTCTTCGGTAAGTGGTAGCATAGTCTGCACATTTTTTTCTAACTTTTTTTTTAATTTCCACTTAACACTATATGCTTGAGATTACTCCATGGAAGGATATTGAGATTCTCTTTACTCCTTTTATTTTTTATTTTTATTTTTAATTTTTTTATTGATTTCAGAGAGGAAGGAAGAGGGAGAGAGAGAGAGAAACATCAATGATGAGAGAGAATCATTGATTGGCTGCCTCCTGCACGCCCCCTACTGGGGATGGAGCCTACAACCCAGACATGTGCCCTTGGCTGGAATCAAACCTGGGACCCTTCAGTCCGCAGGCCAATGCTCTATCCACTGAGCCACACCAGCTAGGGCTCTTTACTCCTTTTATAGCTTGCATTTTAGACCACAATGAACCGTAACTTCCAAGAGTTCCTTAGGAGGCTTTAACCATATTTCCTGACAAATGGCTGAAGTGACTGTGAAGGCAAATCATGGGTTTATTTTTTAAGAGAATGCTTTGGGTTAGGAAATTATTTTACCAGTAGGTGCCACTGTTACACAGCTTTGGCTACGTTCTTCGATGACCATCCTTTAACTGGTTGTGTGTGTGTGGGTACATGGGTGTACCCACACACATATGGATATGTGTTTCCTTTTTTTACATCTTCACCTGAGGAGTGAGGATATTTTTTTCCATTGGTTTTTAGAGAGAGTGGGAGGAGAGAGGAAGATAGGAGAGAGAGAGAAAAAAAATCGATGTGAGATGTGCCTCCCACACACTCCCCAATTGGGGGCATGGATCAAACCTGCAATCCAGGTATGTGCCCTTGGCTGGAATCGAACCTAAGACCTTCTGGTGCCCAGGCCAATGCTCTAACCACTGAGAAAACCTGGCCGGGGCTATGTTTCCTTTTTAACAAACACATATGTTAGCATGCTCGAGACACCGTTTCCTCTAGCTTTTTGTACTGATCACTTCACATCAGCACAGGGGATCTTCCATATGCGTGCCCTGTTGTCTGCATCATCCTTTCACCTGTCTCACGTTGATGAATATTTAGATGGCGTCCATTATTTCGCTACTTTAAATATTACTGCAAATTAGTATCTATATTCGTATGTCCTTGTACCCACACATACACGCTTCTGCGGGATGAATTCCTAGAAGGGGATTTGCTCCCTCAGAGGATATGTGAGTTTTACATTTTGAAAGCACACGCTCATAAGTGAGATGGGAACAATAAAACCTAATTGCAGCTGAGCATCTCCATGGCCTGCAATCAGTTTGTTGGAGAAAAATAGCCTTAAGAGCCAGCGTTTGTGATGATGGGGAGAAGGCTTATTAAAGAAAAAGACCACGGTAATGGAGTCATCAGACAGCAAACTCCAGGAAGCCTGGGGAATCACTTAAATTTGAGCAAATAACAATGACTTACAATGAGTAATGGCCATTCTGGCCCTCATAGCTAGAAAAGTAAACAGTTTGGAAAGCAGTAGCCTCCTGTAGGTGTTTTTGCTGCTGAAATCAGTTTTCCTCTACTCCGCCCCCCTCCTGTAATCAAAGTCAGATTAACAGGAAAGAAACCACAGAGTTTAATAATATGTACCTTCTGTATACGCGGGAGAGACCCAGAAAAATGGCTTAGTTTCCTGAAATGGCCCGAGCTACCACCTTAAAAATACCATCTCCAGCTAAAGACAAAAGATGTTAGTTGTGCGGGGATCCAGTTAGGGGGTGACCAGGAAAAGAAGAAAACGAGGATAAGGTTGTTATGCAGATATAAATCCTCAGCCTTCTCCTGTGATAGGAGTTTCTAGAGATCTCCTGGTAGAATCACCTCCTCTTTCTGGTACAGATGGGAAGATTTATGGAGATTTCCCTTCCAATGGAGATTTCTCTTATGAAAGGGTAACTTATTCAATTTTCAGAGCCTCTCTGTCTGCTGTTTCTTAAAAATAATCAGCTCAACTGAATCCCTATGTCAAAGAGACATATTCTGGGGTGTTAAATTCTGATTTCCTTCATGAGCTATCATGACCTACCTTTGGCATGCATGATTAGTCTTATGGTTGCTTATGAAATCATTAGAGACACTGGCATCCAGGACAGATATCTAAGAATTGTTGTCTCGTCCTATATAATAAAAGCCTAATATGCTAAGTGTCTGGCCGACTGGTCATCCGTTCAACCAATCAAAGAGTAATATGCTAATGATGTGCTAAGGCTGCTCAACCGCTTGCTATGGCATGCACGACCACCAGGAGGCAGACAGTTGACCAGTCAACCAGTTGCTATGATGTGCACTGACCACCGGGGGTTAGCTTGCTGTTGGGGTCTGGCCGATTAGGACTGAGCAAGACGAGCCGGACACGCCCTGGAGCCCTCTCAGGGTCCCTCCCCGGGCCCGATTGTGCACTGATGGGGTCCATTGGTTTGGCCTGTGCCCTCTCCCAATCTGGGCTGAAACCCCTCACTCCTGAGTTCACAAATTCCGTGCACCAGGGCTCTAGTATACACATAAAAGAAGAAATAGATTTTTCTTTAAGAATGAAGGTCAACTCTTTCTGAGTCTGTGAGTACCAGGAGAGTGAATAAAATGTATTTTATTGTGCCATTTCCCGCCTTAATCCACATAGTGAAATAGAAAGCTCTGGGCCTTTGCGGACATTTAGAGTTCTACAGCAAATCTGATATTTGGCCTGCGTCCAAGGAGCTTTACCTGCCTTCTAGACGATGCTAATCAGGAATGCAGCTAGAGCTTGCATTCTGACTCTGTGTCAATCACATTGCTGCCGCTGACACGCTTGACCTTGAATTTGGCTTTAGACCTCTCCAGGTCAGGTAGAGGCTAGTTCACAGCATTGTGGACTTTATTAATTAGAGTTTCTTTGGCTTTTGAGACATATACAGTGGTACCTCGAGATACGAGTTTAATTTGTTCTGTAACCTTGAGGTGTGGGAAAGTATGAGACGCTCGAGTTGTGGTAAACTGGTGGATCGTGTGCAGCCGGCAGATCCGCGCGATGACTCCTATCTCAAATGTTGTTCGTATTTCAAAGCAAAAATCGCTCACTCGATGGCTCGTATCTCAAAAATCTCGTATGTTAGGGCACTCGTATCTCGAGGTACCGCTATATAGGAAAAGGATCTCAATCCAATATTTAGGTAGGTGGATATGCTTAATTTTTAGCACTCTGGCCAAAAGCCTGATATCACTATGGCCAAAAGCCTGATACCAATTTTGAACCTGTCATCCAGTGTTTTCTTTTGTTTATTGAAAACAGTAACTTTAAAGATCTGAATTTACATAAAATATAATATCCTGAAATTACATAAAATATAATATCCTGAAAACAGAATCCATATTCTGCCCTCGGACACATCAACACACACACGCACACTTGGATGGTGGCACTGGTAAGGAGAAGCGATACATTGGAAGAATTTTAAGCAGATGGCAATGGAAATTTGAGGTTGCGGTCTTTGATATTATTTCACCTTTAGTTATTTATCATACATATTACTTCTTTTACACTTTTTTGATCCAGGGATTTTCAAAGTCAAAATTAATTTTACATCTCACACAGCGGATTTGTGAAATATTCACAAATAATTAAAAGTCAACTCGGGTGAAGGGTAATTTATGTTATTCATTAAGTATAATTAATGCATAACATTTTCCTCCCGTTAGCTGAAGCCCTATTTGAAATATTTTCTTTTTTTTTTCCATGTTATTTTTCATCAGCTTTACACGGAAAGCAAATTAAGAAGTGTTTTTACAAAAACACCCAGGCGAGCCACTTAGAATAACTTTTCAGGCAACTTTGATTACTTGGAAGTCTGCTTTGCATTTAGAACATCGTAGCACAGTGGTACCTCGAGATACGAGTTTAATTCGTTCTGTAACCTTGAGGCGTGGGAAACTATGAGACGCTCGAGTCGAGGTAAACTGGTGGGTAGTGGCCGACCCGCGCGATGACTCCTATCTCAAATGTTGCTCATATTTCAAAGCAAAAATCGCTCGCTCGATGGCTCGTATCTCAAAAATCTCGTATGTCAGGGCACTCGTATCTCGAGGTACACTGTACTAGTAAACATCTCCCAACTAACAAAACAACCTTATAGAGCGTCGTTTGGGCGAAGGGACTTTACCGATAAAAGCCGCTGTCAAGAAGAAAACTGTACTCCGGGTAAAATAGCCTTTTATGGACGATGATGGGAGCCTCAGAGTCATTTAATTCTGTCTCCGTGTGGATGAGAGGTTCGAAATTGATATCGGGCTGTTGGCCATGGTAACCGCTCTCTGTTTTGGAAAAAAGACGAATTCTTCCAGGCAGGACGGCCACCTCCTGATGGCGAGGGCACCTTTCCCGCCAGCCCTCCCCGCTCGCCTGAGTGTGCTTTTTGAAAAGAGTCAGCGCGGCTATGGAATAAGCCCCATTATCGAATCGCAGGGCAGTCTGTAATTTCCACAATAAATGAATGACTAAATGAGCACTTCAAAGCTAATGTATTTTAAAGCTTTTAGGCCCGGAGCTCCATGGGAAATGCCTTAGAACTAGGTATTTCCACCCTTTAAAAGAGTTTCTTTGCACTCAGAATGACTGGCTGCTGGCACAAAGAGATTATTAAGAGGAAGAGAGTCCCTGTGTGTTTGCAGCTCCTTCGCTTAAGTGCGGTCCTAAACACAGCGTATTGCAAACCAAGTGCGGCCACAGCCCTGCTCGCAGTGTGGTTGGAGGCATACAACACGGACCGGTGAAATATATCACTAAAATACGGGCAGCGTGCGAATACGCCCTTCTTAATGCTACCATCACGGTCAAGTACAGCGTCTGTCCTGGTAGCCTGTTCTGTGACTGTGGGAATCATCAGCCACATGGGACTGTGGAGCACTGGAAAGGTAGCTGAGGAACTGAATTTTCCATTTGAGTTAATTTAAATATCAGTAACCACCTGAAATATTGCACAGCACAGTAGGTCTTCATTTAAAGGCACCAAGCACTTTCATGATCTAAAGCCAGTGTGCCCTCTCTCTTCATCAGAGCCAGCTTTGCTCTCGAAACGCAGTGTGTGTGCTCCCTGAACCGCCTTGCCCTTGAACATGGTGTGCGTGTATGTGTGTACTTGGGGTGTTCACTCTCCTTTTGAGTGGCCAGGCATCCTCCTCCCTGCAGGTTCCTCCTACAAACCCCAGATGAAATGCTACGTCTTTCATTAAGCCTTCCCATGGCTTGATCCCAGACTTACTGACGTAGGATCTGAGTATAATTCTTGTATGATGTTTTGGCCAGACAGGTGCTTTCTATATGTTGTAATTGAAAAAGAGAATGTATGTCACTCTGAGAGTGGCTGATTGAGATGAGAGCATAAGCTAAAATGGGAAGTTGTTAGCATGACCGAAATATGAGAACTCAACAAAACACGTGCAGCAAAAAATAAAACCCCAACTGTGGACTGATGCTGGTTATTAATGAAGATGTGAAAACCTTTTTAAAAAAATACATTTTATTGATTTTTTTACAGAGAAAAAGGGAGAGGGATAGAGAGTTAGAAACTTAGATGAGAGAGAGACATCAATCAGCTGCCTCCTGCACGCCCCCTACTGGGGATGTGCCTGCAACCAAGGTACATACCCTTGACCGGAATCAAACCTGGGACCCTTCATTCAGTCTGCAGGCTGACACTCTATCCATTGAGCCAAACCGGTTTCGGCTGAAAATCTTTTTTAAAAAAATATATATTTTTTATTGATTTTTTACAGAGAGGAAGGGACGGGGATAGAGAGTCAGAAACATCTATGAGAGAGAAACATCGATCAGCTGCCTCCCGCACACCCCGCACTGGGGATGTGCCCGCAACCAAGGTACATGCCCCTGACCGGAATAGAGCCCAAGACCCTTCAGTCTGCTGGCTGACGCTCTATCCACCAAGCCAAACCGGTTTCGGCAAGATGTGAAAATCTTAAATAAAATATTAGAGTGGTCTAATTTAAAACCAATCATAACTGGATAGTTTGTCTCAGGAGTTAAGTTGATTAACGTATCATATTTCTCAAACAAAAGGGAGAACCCTCATCTGGCCACAGATGCTCAATAGGCAGTCTGTAGTATCTAAACTTGGGGGCTCACAGTTTCATAACAAGCTAGGAGGAAAAGGATACCTCTTAAATAAGAGAAAGATAGCTTTTACAAAGCAATATCCAGCAGGAAACTCAATGGGAAAATCGTAGGAGGTTCCTATTAAAACCAGAAATGAATAAAAGATGTGCACTCTTGTGACTAATAAAGTTGTTAAAATGGGACCGACTAATGCTGTCTGGGGAGTGAGACTGTCGTTCTCCTGCCTGTGTATAGAGACAGGAATCAATAGAACCTTCTGGAAAATCAGTGAGGTGGTCTGTTTCACAAACCATGAAACTATGCATGCCCTCTGACCCAGACATTTACTTCCCAGAATCCTCCTAAGGAAATCCGATATGTTGACAGAGAGATAGGAACAGTTACTCATTATGACATTATTTAGAGAAATCAGAAATGGCAATAATCCAAATGCCCCACAATGGAGAAATAGTTAAGACTATTATGGGGTATCCCTACAGTAGACTGTAATTGGTCATTAGACATGTTTAAGGCTTTTTATGCCATGAGAATGTGTGTGTGGAATTGGAATGATCCAGATTGTATTTAAACATTCCCTCGCTGTGTATACAAATCTCCTTTGCTTCTAGGTGGAAGAGTTAGAAGTCAGTTTTCTTTCTTTTTTTTAAAAAAATATATTTTACTGATTTTTTTACAGAGATGAAGGGAGAGGGATAGAGAATTAGAAACATGGATGAGAGAGAGATATCGGTCAGCTGCCTCTTGCACACCCCCTACTGGGGATGTGTCCGCAACCAAATGCCCTTGACCGGAATCGAACCTGGGACCTTTCAGTCCGCAGACCCACGCTCTCTCCACTGAGCCACAGTGGTTTCGGTTCTCTTTCTTTTTGGTTAAATTCCCTCCCACATTCCTTTTCCCTCTGGACTCAGCCGGGGGGGGGGGGCTGAGCTGTTTCTCAGTCCCCGGTGTCCCAGCAGCACAGCCTGCCAGGGCTGGGAAGGGACCGTGTCCCTTTAATTTTACACACCCCCTCCCAGAACCAAGGCCACCCCCTTGCTGACGGAACAGAACTGACAGCTGGTCCTGTCCTCCTCCTCTGAGAGGGTCAGGGATTCAAAAAGCGCAGTGAATGCTGGGAGATGACTTTAAAGACAAGTGTGTGTTCTCTGAAGTCTGTTTCTCGCTAGCTGTTGACTAGAGTTGAACTTGGAAATGACGTGAGCACTAGGGAGTTGCGAGGGAAGAGCAAGGACAGGATTATTCTGGTGGAAGAGTGGAGTGAGGGAGTTGGTTTAGCCCAGCAGAATTCTTTTTTTTAAAATTCTATGTTGTTGAAAGTATTACATATCTCTCCCTCCCCCCCAGTGACCTCTCCCAGCCTGCTCCTGCCCCCACCCCCATAGACCCTCACCCCCCTCCTGTCCGTGTCCATGGGTTGTCCTTATACACATGCGTACAAGTCCTTTGATGGATTTGCCTTCCCTCTGAGGTTTGATGGTCTGTTCGATGCTTCTCTGTCTCTGAATCTATTTTTGTTCACCAGTTTATGTTGTTCATCATATTCCATAAATGAGTGAGATCGTAGCATAATTCCTTTCACATCTCTGCTACCACCTCTGTAGTCTTGGTCAAGACCATGAAACTATTCTGGATCCTTTTTTAAAATTTAAAATAAAAAAATCTATAAAATTATATTGATGCATCAGACTAAGGTTATTTGCAAATTTATTAAGCTACGGAGGTCAGCAATTGACAAGGTGAGGCATGTCTTAAGAATTTCTTTATTAGTAATTGCTATCACTACAAGAGCGTTATCCTGGGAAAGAATTTAAGAGAGACATTGGGGACTCTATGTAGAATATGGCTCTTTCCAGGCGCTCTTCTCTCGGGAAGCAGAATGGCATCATTTTTTGTTTTTTTCTTCACTGGGCTAACTTGTTCAGTAGCCCCTGGAATTCTTCGAAGCTAACCTCTCCGTCTCCATTCTTGTCCAGTTCCTTAAAAAGATCCTCTAGGGTGTTCTGACCCTGCAGTTAGACAAAGAGGACGGGAGGAGGAGAGGAGAGAAAATGAACGCGTTAGGGACTGCTACACATCCTCCTAAATCAGAGCGCCGAGTCTGCATTCCGAGGAGGCAGCTGAGCTGAGGATCACCCGCTACTGAGGGTGGTGGCAAAGCAACGCCCGCTGCGATTGCTCCGTGCCACTGAATGTATGTTCCTTTTTATTTCCTGGAACATACATCCATTATTTTCATATGGAGAAGGCGTATTTTAATAGGAGTTGTTTTCTATGGAATCTTAAGTCTTTTCCTTTATGCCTCTAAAACCATTGAAAAATATTTTTATTGGTTTCAGAGAGGAAGGGAGAGGGAAAGAGAGAGAAACATCAATGATGAGACAGAATCACTGATCGGCTGCCTCCTGCCGGGCCCCGCAGCTGGTAAGTGGGGGGCTTGGAGTCTAAACATTGACTGCAGACCCCAAATCCTTCACCAGCCACTACCATCGCGTTTCCCAAACCCTGGGCCACAGCCCACCTCTCTGCTAGGCAGGATGACCCGGACCAGCGGTTCTCACGCTTGGCCACGCATCAGAATCACGAGAGGGCTTCCTCACTGTAGTAAATAAAGGTTTTAACCATAAGAAAACGAGAAGACAGTGGGTCCTAAGGTCACCGAACTCAGCCACTGTGCTTTTTAGCGCTGATAATAGACACCTTCTCAACAACTCAAACCAGCAACCTTTCCGCGTGTCATCTTGGCAGAAGGGACCTTTCCGGTTAAAATCTGGGAGGCCGATGCTTTTTTCCGCAGTGACAGCTGCCAAACGGCCAGGCTGGATCTACCAGCGGCAGCCCTACCATTTGGAGCCGGTTTCCATTGCGAAGGGAAGAAACCCCATCGGAGGCAGACAGAGAATCCACCTTCCCCATTCCTTTTTGCTTCTAGAGGCGTTTTGATTTTGATCTCAGACTCTGGGAGGGTTCTCTATGGCTAAAGAGATTTTATCCTTTCCCCAAGGTTGCTGAGAAATGCACGCTAGCCTCATTAACAGTTGCTTAACACAAACGGACAGCAATTTAAATGCTTTGGAACTATACATGGGTTTCCACGGAAAATCATTTGTCAGTGGGAAGCGGGCTCTCTTAACAGACGGCCGTGTACGTGTGGGTCTTGGGGAGAGATCCTAGGTATAATGATGAGGCTCGTTCAAGGCCAAGGGATATTCAAAGCCTGGCACGGATGGGCCAACTCCAGGCTGAAGGCGTTTGGGTGTTGGCGTGCCAACCTGTGCGTGTCCCAGGCCTAGCCTGGCAGAAGTGCCCTCCCTGCTTCTATTGCCGTGGCTGGTCCAGAGCGTCCTGTGCCTGCTTTCTAGGAGCGTGCCATTTGAAATGTGGCCTGCCGCCAGCGGAAGGGAGCACACGTCGAGGGCTCTCGCTGTGGTGCCCGTGTCTTGGCTGCTGTGCTCTGATCAGTATCTCAGCCCTCAGCCGCTTTCCGACTCTCTTTCTCTTCCCTTCCTTCCCCTTCCTTCCCCTTCCTTCCTCTTCCCCCCTCAGAGGCCATTCGGGGGGCTCTTACCTTCAGCAAACTGGGGAACTCCGCCTGGATCAGCAGCCTCAGCTCCTCCTGAGACAGCTGATTCGGATCACCTTCTTTCGCGGCGTACTTTTCAAAAATGCTCTTCAGTTCGTTAGGAGACATTTTTGCACTCATCTTGGTGTTCTGTCTGTTGGGGGAAGAAAGGAACTTCTTAACCAAAGAGCAGAAGTGGAGTTTGATACTAACGATTGCCAGCAGGCATTCATGGCCAGTGGGCTCTCTCCTTGGCACGGATGGGGGGTAGTCAAGAAAGGCTGGGGGCTGGCGTGAGGGGCGAGAGGGAGTCACTGAGGGGGAGGAAGAGAAGAGAGGGAGTGGAAATAGCGGGAAACGCACTAGTGACTGCACCCATGTTTTAAAAGTAATCATTTTAGCCAAAACCGGTTTGGCTTAATAGATAGAGTGTCGGCTTGCGGACTGAAAGGTCCCAGGTTCGATTCCGGTCAAGGGCATGTACCTTGGTTGCAGGCACATCCCCAGAAGGATGTGCAGGAGGCAGCTGATTGATGTCTCTCTCTCACTGATGTTTCTAACTCTCGATCCCTCTTCCTTCCTCTCTGTAAAAAATCAATAAAATATATTAAAAAATAATAATAATCATTTTAGACAGTATGTCCAAGGCCTGTTCTCAGAGTGCACCTGGCAGGAGAGAGTCCCCGAAGCCAAACACTCTCGTCGGTAACTATGACATCCTTCCCTGTGTCTGTACCCGGTCTGCGCTCCGAAGGCTGTGGTCTATGCAGAAACCTGCCAACAGCTTCAGCCTTTCCATGACGGGTAATACCTTCAGAGAGCACAAACCTGCTTCCTCTTCAGACCGTCATCTTCCCCACCGTTCTGACAGGAGGCAGGAGGGGCTGCAGGTGGCACTGAGAGCAAGCACACTTACCTGGTCACCGAGCGGCAGGCAGCGGGGAGAATCACGCCGGAGTGTGCAGAGCTGGGCAGATCCCGGGGTTTTTATAGTCCGCGCAGACGGACACACCGCCCTGATGATGAAATTTTCCTTTCGTTTGCCATTTAAAGGTAATTATTAATGGTCGCTGAAATCCAATCTGAAGGCTGCCTGAACCTTATAATTAAGGGTGTTGTAAAACTGGCCAACCGGCACAGACTTGTTCCAGCGCCTGACCCGCAGACTGGGTTCCTAGGTCTTCCTCGGTCAAGAGGCACAGTTCGCACAGGAGTCGCTCAGGTGGGGACAGTCTGCTCCGGCAGCACTTGAGCCACCAGGAGGCAGTAACCTGTCCGCAGGGGAAAGCTTCAGCCCAGCGAGAGAACACAGACCGTGACTGAAACATACTGACATCCATGAGACCGGGCAGGCTGTGTGAAGTCCGCCTGCCACACCTCAAAGTCCGTTAGGCAGTTTACAATGTCCAGGGGCAGTGCAGACAGGTTTCCCCGGGGTGTGTTTTTGACAGGTAGGACCAGTAAGGTAGGCACCTTTCATGGCTGTATTTATTTTATTTTACTTTTTAAAAAAAAATATTTTATTGATTTTTCACAGAGAGGAAAGGAGAGGGATAGAGAGTTAGAAACATCGATGAGAGAGAAGCATCGATCAGCTGCCTCTTGCACAACCTCCACTGGGGATGTGCCCGCCATCAAGGTACGTGCCCTTGACCTGAATCAAACCCGGGACCCCCCAGTCTGCAGGCCGGCGCTCTATCCACTGAGCCACACTGGTTCTGGTTTATTTTACTTTTTTTAAAAAAATATTTTATTGATTTTTCAAAGAGAGGAAGGGAGAGGGACACAGAGCTAGAAACATCAATGAGAGAGAGAGATATCAGCTGCCTCCTGCACACTACCTACTGGGGATGTGCCCGCAATCAAGGTACATGCCCTTGACCGGAATCGAACCTGGGACCCTTCAGTCCACAGGCCAACGCTCTACCCACTGAGCCAAACCGGTTTTGGCTATTTTATTTTACTTTTATTTTTTTAATATATTTTCACTGATTTCAGAGAGGAAGGGGGAGAGAGAGAGAGGGAGGGAGAGAAGCATCAATGATGAGAGAGAATCATTAATCAGCTTTCTCGTATATGCCCCACATGGGGATCGAGCCCACAACCCGGGCATGTGCCCTGACCTTCTGGTTCCTAAGTTGACGCTTAACCACTGAGCCACACCGGCTGGGCTCCACAGCCTTATTCATATTTCCCCACCCATCAATATTGGTTCATCAATGCTACCATTTTGTCAGTGGACCAAATGCATGTACAGTAGAGTGGAAACTTCCAGTCTCTGGGAGGACTGGGTTCTTCGGTCTGAACCAGACCTTTCTCTTTGATCAAAGTAGCAATTTTTAGATTTCTAATCTTGTGGGCTTTTTTCTTCTTCTTCTTTTCTTCTAAAGCTAATGGTTGGGCCTCTCTTGCCAGTTTTTCTAAATCACCAGCCGGGGAGTTATCTCTTTGGCCCCTGACAGGGGTTCATTGCTGCCGGTTTCTTTGAGGGCTGTATTCCTTGCAGAAGTTCAGGCAGGTCATTTCCTTGAGCTTCCAGAAGGTCAAGTTTAGAATGCCCCGGGATCTTAATACTAACTAGCTATAAAGCGCCGGGTAAAAGTATAGCAAACAATAATCCGCGAACATATGGGCCATTAGTTTTATTTCCAGGGGAAGTGAGGAAGCCACGATGTTTCCATAACATTACAAAGTCATGAGCTCCCGCGAAGGCTTATGGACTGCGGTGTAAATGCTGGTAATTTGGCCCCGGGCTAAAACACCAGCCAGGGCGCCAGCATACAATTCCGCCTCCCGAGCCGAAGGAGCCCAAGGTAAAAAAAAAAGCCTCCCTGACTCTCACGGCCTCATCAGCACAGTGCTTTCCATTTCTTTTCTGCAACAGAAGCATCTGGAACGCGTGGAGGAACAGCTTTCCCCACGGGGGCCTCCCGCCAATCGAGATGAGGATCGGGAGGTGATGCATCAGAGTCAGGCTGTCGGGAGGGGCTCTCTGGGTCTCAGAAATAAATAATCTCTACAATTATATGATGAATCGGACGAAGGTTCCTAAGAGTAGGGGGTGAAGGTTATTGCGACGCGAAAGAGCTGTGTGGGGAGCCGTTAGCAGCAGGGTCTCCTAGGCAAGAAGGCCGCAAAGGATAACGAGGATTGAGGGGGGCTTCCACGGAGTGGGGTACACAGATGGCTGGAGGGGATCCCGCAACAATGTTCTCAGTGGCCTCAACCAAGGGGGCGAGGGCGGTGATGGCTCTCAGGCAAGCGGGGACAGAGGCCAGTTGCTGACTATAGTACCTTACGATCTATTGTGGTCCCCCTGGTTTGGGGTGAATATTCCAACGGTACCCCCTTTTAAAAATAACATTTTATTTTTTATTTTTATATTGATTGATTGGTTGATTGTCTAAAGTTTTACCTATGTCTCCTTTTTCCCAGTTTGTGACCTGCCCCCCCAGCCATTCCCATCCCCCATCCCAGTGTCTGTGTCCATTGGTTGTGCCAATCTGCGTGCATACAAGCCCTTTGGTTGCTCTCTCACCCCCCACCCTCCCCTGCCAAGAGCATTCCCTTTCTTTTCATATACAAAAGGGCAAAGGGGGCCCTAGCTGGTTGGCTCAGTGGTTAGAACGGCGGCCTGCAGACCAAAGGGTCACAGCTTCCATTCCCAGTCAAAGGCACGTAGCCCGGCTGCAGGCTGGATCCCTGGCCCAGGACAGGGTGCGTGTGGGAGGCAACCAATCGATGTGTCTTCCTCACGTTGATGTTTCTCTCTCTCTCTGTCTCCCCACTCTCTGAAAATCAATGGAAAATATCCTCGTGTGAGGATTAAAAAGAACAAAAGGTGAAAGGGATGCGATCATCGGGATGTACAGAGCAGTGCGTTTATTAAGCCCTGCCTTCAGTCTTTAAAGCAACGGTTCTCAACCTGTGGGTCGTGACCCCTTTGGGGGTCGAACAACCCTTTCACAGGGGTCGCCTAAGACCATCGGAAAACACCTATTTCCCATGGTCTTAGGAACCAACACACCGCTCCTCGGTGTAGCAAAGTGTAGCCATGTAGTTTACTGTTGTCATATGAAGACTGTTACCCATGCTACACCACGATTCAAGACAAAATTTCATTTATTTGTCATTAGAAATAAATATTTCACAGTATATAATTACATATTGTTTTTGTGATTAATCACTATGCTTTAATTATGTTCAATTTGTAACAATGAAAATACATCCTGCCTATCAGATATTTGCATTACAGTTCATAACAGTAGCAAAATGACAGTGATGAAGTAGCAACGGAAATAATTTTACGGTTGGGGGTCACCACCCCATGAGGAGCTGTCTTAAAGGGTCGCGGCCTTAGGAAGGTTGAGAACCACTGCTTTAAAGGCTGTGTCTGGCCATTCTCCCCATACGATCAGGCGGGACGGGCATTCTTTAGTAAAGCACGCAGACGTGGTGTTCGAAGAGAGAGTCATTATCCGTTTGAAGAAAACTTTCTCGGAGCTGATCTGAGCCATGAAGAGGGGGGATTAGAAAAAGCCCCCGTGGTTCCTCAGAGACTCATCTTTGAGGAGCAGGAGGGCCTCGAGGAGGCCGTTAGAAGACTAATGGCAAGGCTAAGGGTGCCTGCAGCATTTCAACTTGTTTTTAAAAATATATTTTATTGATTTTTTACAGAGAGGAAGGGAGAGGGATAGAAAGTCAGAAACATCGATCAGCCGCCTCCTGCATGCCCCCCACTGGAGATGTGCCTGCAACCAAGATACATGCCCTTGACCGGAATCGAACCTGGGACCCCTCAGTCCGCAGGCCGACGCTCTATCCACTGAGCCAAACCGGTTTCGGCAGAGCTGTTCACTTTGAATAGAAAGGTCCAGATTAGTTGAGGAGGAAGGAGTGGGAGCGAATTCAGGGGCGGAGCGCCAGAGGGAGACTGGGGATACGGAAGCCTGCAGTGAAGGCATCATGGTATCCGGAGGGGAGCGTGAAATAAGGAATTGGAGAAAAAGACCTCGAGGAGACTGGAGAAGAAGCCTCTGGCAAAATATTCATAGGCCTTAGCCTATTTGGCTCAGTGGATAGAGCATCAAGCCTGTGGACTGAAGGGTCCTGGGTTCGATTCCTGGTCCGGACACATGGCTGGGGTTCGGGCTCGATCCCGAATAGGGACAGTGCAGGAGGCAGCCCATCAATGATTCTTTCTCATCATTGATGTTTCTATCTCTCCCTCTCCCTTCCTCTCTGAAATTAATAAAAATATAAAACACACACACAAAAACCAAATTGGAGAATTTTTATTAAAAAAGGGGGGGGATGGAGTACTGGAGACGGATCCTGAGTGGAGTCGAGGGGAGTGGCAAGACAGCCATGTGGATGAAGAGCACATGGGACGCCATTTCTCTCTCTCAAAATGCAGTTGCCTCTGTTAATTGGAAAACTTTATTTTGCAAAGAGGCAGCTCCCGATTCTCGATCTCGTTTGGAAGTCTCAGCACACTTTTCCGGCGAGGCACTCCCTGCAGCTCTGCCGGTTTTAGGCTCTTATTGTCCGATTCGCTTTTAGGAAAACGAAGTTTGGGAATCTCAGAGGTTCCCCACAGCGGCCACTGATGTTCTGAATCACCGTTGGCCACATCTGTCCGTTAGTTAAATATGTGCACACAGAGTGTGAGAGTCCCTGCAGGAGGCATCGTCTTAAATATTAAATAACCGGGAGCCCATTTTTCAGAGACTTTTCTCTAGAGCAAGGGGCTCGAAGCAGCTCAAATTACCTGCACAGTAGAAATCAGCCAAGCCTCTGCAGGCAACTTATACAACTTAATAAAAGAAAGATAAACGATCCAATAACAAAACGGGCAACGGACCTAAATAGAATCTTTTTGAAAAAAGACGGAAGGAAGGCCAAGAGACACATGAAAACATGCTCAAAGTCACTAATTATCTGAGACATGCAAATCAGAACGACAATGCGGTACCATCTCACCCCTTTCACCATGGCAATCATCAACAAATCCACAAACGACAAGTGCTGGCGAGGATGCGGAGAAAAAGGAACCCTCGTGCACTGCTGGTAGGAATGCAGACTGGTGCAGCCACTGTGGAGAACAGTATGGAGTTTCCTCAAAAAATTAAAATGGAACTCCCATTTGACCCAGCAATCCCACTCTTAGGAATATATCCTAAGAAACTAGAAACACCCATCAGAAAGGATATATGCACCCCTGTGTTCAGAGCAGCACAATTCACCGTAGCTAAGATTTGGAAACAGCCTAGGTGCCCGTCAGCCGATGAGTGGATCAGAAAACTGTGGTTCATCTACACAATAGAATACTACGGTGCCATAAAAAAGAAGGAATTCTTACCATTTGCAGCAACCCGGAGGGAACTGGAGAGCCTATGCTAAATGAAATAAGCCAGTCAGTGAAAGATAAATATCACATGATGTCACTCATTTGTGGATAATAAAGAACATTATAAACTGAAGAGCAAATAGATAGACACAGAGGCAGGAAAGCATCAAACAGACTGTCAAACTACAGCGGGAAGGTTAGGGAGAGGTGGGGTAGATAAAAGATCAACCAAAGGACTTATAGCCATGCATATAAGCATAACCAATGGATGCAAGACACTGGGGGTGAGGACATGCATTGGAGTGGGGTGGGGGGCAATGGGGAGATATGTACACATGTAATACATTCATAAAAAATGGAAAAAACAGCAAAAAAAAAAAAAAAGAAATCAGCCAGCCTTGCTCTAGATCAGTCTGATCACAGAAGGATCAGGCCTAAGGTTTAAAAAGCCAGTTCTGGGAAACAGCCTGCTTTCTGGAGAGCCTGGCTCTATGTGAGCCGAGCGGCATTTTTAAATGAGAGTCTGGTCTAATACTCAGCCAGAAGCTACTGTCGGTAGAAATAGCCTATTTCAGAGGAGATTGAGCCAAAGCCAGCTAGTCTCCCGAGATAACCTGATCCTGAAGAAACCGGACTGCTGTGCCAACTCGAGTATCACAGACACAACAGCAGACAAACAAGCAAGCCTGTTCACAAACAAAAGACACTATACAGCCCTCGCTGGTGTGGCTCAGTGGATAGAGCGTTGGCCTGGGGACCGAAGGGTCCTGGGTTCGATTCCCGTCAAGGGCACATGCCTGAGTTGCAGACTTGATCCTCATTAGGAGGCGTGTAGAAGGCAGCCAATCAATGATTCTCAACATTGATGTTTCTATATCTCCCTTTCCCTTCCTTTCTGAAATAAATAAAAACATTTTTTTTTAAAGACACTTTTGCCAAAACCTGTTTGGCTCAGTGGGTAGAGCATTAGCCTGTGGATTGAAAGGTCCCAAGTTCGATTCCGGTCAAGGGCACGTACCTTGGTTGTGGGCACATCCCCAGTAGGAGGTGTGCAGGAGGCAGCTGATCCATGTTTCTCTCTCATCCATGTTTCTAACTCTCTATCCCTCTCCCTTCCTCTCTGTAAAAAAATCAATAAAATATATTTAATAAAAAAAGAGAAAAACACATTTAGAACAGTATTGGTTGATAGTGAGTTGGGATACCAAGCTCTCATTTCAAGGGAAGACTGATTAACACAGACCTATGGCTGCTTGTTGTCGGAACTTAGGCTTGTAGTGAATGCTAACAGGACTCGAAAAACAACCCGAGTGTCTTCTTACGTTTTCACTTCTGCCAGTCACATCTCTCATCTCTTACTTTTCCTTTTACCTGTAGACTCGGGTGTGAGGGTAAGTCTGCACTGGGAAACAAAATCCACCAGTAGATACTGTCATGAAACATTAACTAAAAATATATGGAGACGGGCGATAAATGTAGGGTGTGTTCCAAAGAGTGCATTTTGAAAGCAGAGAAGGGGAAAAAGTGACAGGCAGGAGATTGGTAATGGAAAAATGGAGAGGCAAAGGTTAGTTAACACCTCCCTGTTCAATTGCTTGATCTTTGGACAGACTTAAGTTTTTCCTGGAAAAGCCAAGAGTAACTTACTTTCTTTTTTTAATATAATATTTAATATATATATTTAAATATATTTTATTGATTTTTTACAGAGAGGAAGGGAGAGGGATAGAGAGCTAGAAACGTTGATGAGAGAGAAATATTGATCAGCTGCCTCCTGCACATCCCCCACTGGGGATGTGCCTGCAACCAAGGTACGTGCCCTTGACCGGAATCGAACCTGGGACCTTTCAGTCCGCAGGCCAATGCTCTAGCCACTGAGCCAACCGGTTTTGGTAAGAGGTGACTCTGGACGAGAGGACAAGCCCCAGATACAGAAACACAAGATGGAGAAGGGCAAATAGGGTTGTTCTACCCCAGCTGACTCAGTGCTGGGGTTGCTGACTACATGGCAAGGAGAAGGGGGTTCCCTGAGGGGAAAGTGGGGTCTGCCTCCCCTTTTTCCCTTCTTTTCAATCTTTTTCTCTCTCCATTTCTTACACAGAGACACACCTAGAATCCTGTCTTTCAGATCCCCTCTCTCTCATAAGACACATATACGACTATTCTCTCTCTCTCTCTCTCTCTCTCTCTCTCTCTCTCTCTCTCTCTCTCCCCCCCCGTTCACCCATTCTCCCTCCCCCACCCCTTATCTGTTCTGGGATCTGTAGAGACGCCAGCCTTGCCCTACCTACCAGAGATGCCAAAAATGGGGACACAGCTTCTGGACAGATGATTTGGCCACGCCCCGGGCCTTTCACCCCCCTCTCCTCCCCCTCCAGACGCTTATTCCTCCAAATGCAGCTCATCTTAAACCAACAGGATTGCTCGGTGAACGAGAGTCTGACTCCCATATCTACCTCGGAGGCAGTTTCTGCTACTTTGGGGAATTGGCAATTGTTCACTGGGTTTGGGGATTGAACCTTTTTTTAAATTATTATTTTAGGGAAGAAAAAAAACCCTGGGATCCATCTGTCTTTTGAGGGTGTTTTGTTGTTGGCTCCTAATTTTTTAACTGAGTTTGGGGAAGTAGATGTGTGTATCTGTTGATTTCTTTTTTACCGGAATTACTGGCTTTCCCATATTAGGGGTGACAGCAGAAGGGGTCATGATAAGAGAAGGGGGACAGTGGAAGCGGTGAGGAGCCCGCTGGCTCCTGTCCACAGAAGCACAGTTAGCAGGGCACCAAACCGCCCCCCTCAGATCACTTAGGGGTCCTCCTTTGCTTTAAAGGCCCAGGTGTTCTCTGCGGGTGAGGCAGCTGAGGCCAGCTTGGCTGGCCCGTTCTCCCGCCTCTCTCAAGCCCGGGGCAGGGCTGGCACAGGCGTTTGGAGGCAGTGCCACCTCCCCCTGTGACAGGTCTTTTTTTTTTAACTGTGCAGGCTGCAGGGGAGAAGGGGGAAGGGCTATTGTGAATTAAGTATGGGCTGGGATGCTTGTGTGGGTATCTCCTTCAGTTTCCCCAGAAATGGGCTGTCTGTTCTCAGTCCCAAATCCTGAGGGTGCGGGGAGGAGAGAGGCTGCCGGAAGCCAGATGTGGAGGGAAGTAGAGTCCCTGATTCCCCATCCTTCGCCCTGAACCCCTCCAACATCGTCAAGATCTCACAGACTGGGACCAGGGGGAACCCCTCCCGGCAAAGATCTAGCGATACTGGGGGCAGGTTGGACCGATGGATGGGGGGGTGAGGGGCACAGGCACGGGTTTGGGCAGTTCTGGCTTGTAAACTTATAGTTTCACAGAAAAAAAAAAAGCAGTTTTATGCCAAAACCAGTTTGGCTCAGTGGGTAGAGCGTCGGTCTGTGGACCGAAAGGTCCCAGGTTCGATTCCGGTCGGGGGCATGTACCTTGCTTGCAGGCACATCTCCACTGTGGGGCGTGCAGGAGGCGGCTGATCGATGTCTCTCTCTCATTGATGTTTCTAACTTTCTATCCCTCTCCCTTCCTCTCTGTAAAAAATTAATAAAATAGCCGAGATCGGTTTGGCTCAGTGGATACAGCATCGGATTCGGACTGAAAGGTCCCAGGTTCGATTCCGGTCGGGGGCATGTACCTTGCTTGCGGGCACTTCTCAACTGTGGGGCGTGCAGGAGGCGGCTGATCAATGTCTCTCATCGATGTTTCTGACTGTCTCTCTCCCTTCCTCTCTGTAAAAAAATCAATAAAATATATTTTTTAAAAAGCAATAAAATATATATTTTTAAAGCAGTTTTAAATAAAGAAATTTTTCCCCCTGGAGTGGTAGGGTATAAAGAAAGGTTTGGGGAATCTTCGTAAAGGAATATACTAGAAATGTTGAAAGAAGCACGGTGTGTGTTGTCTAAGAGACTGGAAGTGGTTTGTTGGGGGGGAGGGTAAGTTCCCCCCAACGCCCCCAAATGAAATACCAAAGGCGAGGGATGTGAGGGAAGTCAGCCTGACCAGGGCTCTGTCAGAGGCCTATGCTCCTTCACCCGCTGCCACCTCGGACTGTCTTCTTTGATAAGAGGACCTAACTTTCCTAGACGGTGAAGGTGCCAAGGACTCGGGAAGGCTTGAACCCATTACCCTTTTATGATGGGCTGCAGAAACTTTGGTAAAGGTTAATTGGCGCTCATTTAGCCTTCTGCGGTGCTTTTACCTCTGCTTTATCACCGCCAATATTCGTTACTTATTGATCCTTGTTTATTTTTTCCTGATGCTATATAACTCGGGTCCAAGAAAGGACGCGTCTGTCGTGGGAATCCTGTATATGGCGGCCGGTGTGTATTCAGGCAGGCCGAGGCAATCCTTTGGCAGTGGAAAAGGGCTTTTTTTTTTTTTTCTTAGATGCAAGATCTAGGGAATGATGGAAATGCTGGGATTCAAACGAAAGCGTGTTTGAGATTCTTTCCACTACCTCGGGAATGATAAAAATGTTTTGAGACTGTGATAGTCTCTGGTCTTTCAGGCTTTGGGGGAAGGAATGCCAGGATCAAAGACATTTACCTTCATTTTGTTCTTCAATCAGTTTGCTTAGAACCCACGAGGCTGTCATATCACCATCTTTAGAACTTTCGGGATTGCCTGCTTATTCTGCGAGGCAGCTGGTTGGGGCGGGCTGGGCCAGAAATGCCCTGGGTTCTCTATCTTCTTGCACCTCACCTTTCCGGAGGGTTCGGATCCCTCCAGCTTGTGCTGGATGTTTGTTGACTGCCTATGTGAGGGCCTCCCCGGATGAGGCCTCTCCATGCAGGCCAGAGAGCTGGCAACTGTCCTGCCAGTCCTCGCTGCGCTTCCCTCCTTTCTCTGACATTCAGGGCATCGGCAGAGTTGGAATGCTACATCCCCATCTTTTCTCTGACATTGTCTTCGTCTTCTTCACTGGTCTCTATGCTAGCGTGTGTTAAAACACATTTGCTTTTCTTTTTTAAAATATATTTTATTGATTTTTTACAGAGAGGAATGGAGGGGATAGAGTTAGAAACATCGATGAGAGACATTGATCGGCTGCCTCTTGCACACCTCCCACTGAGGATGTGCCCACAACCAAGGTACGTGCCCTTGACCGGAATCGAACCTGGGACCTTTCAGTCCACAGACCGACGCTCTAGCCACTGAGCCAAACCTGTTTGGGCCCGAACATTTCTTGAACGCTAACTGTGCCCATAAGTGAGCAAACTTCATCCAAAGACTCTTTCTGGGTGGATGGATCTGATGCAATAAGGAAGAGTGGACTGAAAAAAAATCTCATTTAAAGTAAGAAACTAGGAGGAGCTTATGGCTGAGGTCTCCTAGCTCAGTCAGGTTGTCTCAGACAGGAGTGGGGGTTGGGGCTGTGAGTCAACTTAGGACTCCTTACAGGTCTGTGGCAGTCTTATCTGCTCTTTTTTTAGAAAACACACAAGGGGCCGGGCCTTTGCCAGCTGGCAGCTCATGCCCTCTGTCACCTCGCTTCAGTAATACCTAATCGAGGCATCATTAATCAGGCAGCGAGGACAGGAGAGGGAGGCCAAGAGCACTTCGGAGCTGAGCGCTCCAGTTCAGCAGGGGGTGTGATCAGGGTTTCTCTCCGCCCCTTCTCCTCCGTGACTTCTGGAGCATTCTTGGGCCACGGGGCTTGGAAAATGCTTCTGGGGCATTGATAAGATCAGACAAGTTCTTGGAACATTTTTATCTCAGAGATTCCAGCTGCCAGGGCTTTCTATAGGGCAGTATGTGGTAGGGAGGGTCTAAGGCAGCGGTTCTCAACCTTCCTAAGGCCGTGACCCTTGCATACAGTTCCTCATGTGGTGGTGACCCCCAACCATGAGATGTTGCTACTGTGATGCATCGTGATGTAAATACCTGCATTTTCCGATGGTCTTAGGCGACCCCTGTGAAAGGGTCTTTCGACCCCCAAAGGGGTCGTGACCCACAGGTTGAGAACCGCTGGTATAGGGGGAAAACACCAGAAAGAGAGGTTTTTATGAGAGGAAAGCCCGAACAGTTTCATTAGAACAAGTTAACTCACCCAACTGTAGTCTAAAGGTAAAAAAAACTGGATGAAACAGAACCATGAGATTACAGTGAGCAGAACTGAAGAAACAGCAATGATGATGAGAACAGGATTGTCCTGAAAATCACGTGTTTCTGAATTTCTGTGAACTAATCGTAAAAATCAATGTGAAGTGATTTAGTTTGAGTTTGTCTGTTCATTCAGTGCATACATATACCAGTTCCACATATACCAGGGCTAGGAACACAGTGGTAAGTAAAGCAGCATGCTGCAACTCTCAGAGATTTACAGTCAAGCACACAGAGTGCTCTATAGACACCAACGGGCGGATGTGCAGTGACAGGCAGGCATAGAGAGAGGACCCTGCTTAGACTGTGGTGTCCAGGAATATCACTGTCTGCAGAAGCTCATCTATATATATAAAAGGCTAAGCGACTGTCTGACCGTCCGACCGGTAGCCATGACGCACACTGACCACCAGGGAGCAGTCGCTCAACACAGGAGCTGCTGAGCTGCCGTGACTTGGCAGCAGCAGTTCTAGGGTGATGCACCCCTGAACCAGAGAGGAGAGAGCCCGATTCCGGGTTGTGCCACCAGAGAATCGTCCTCTCGCAATCCGGGACCCCTTGGGGATGTTGGAGAGCCAGTTTTGGCCCAATCCCCACAGGCCAGGCTGAGGGAACCCCCCTTCCAGAGGGACCCCGCTCATTCGAGTCACAGTGCCACAGGTGTGGCCGATTGGGGAGAAGAAACATACTGGAAGGCTTGTATAAAGTAGGAATGGCCGAAACTGGTTTGGCTCAGTGGATAAAGTGTCGGCCTGCGGACTGAAAGGTCACAGGTTCGATTCCGGTCAAGGGCATGTATCCTGGTTGTGGGCACATCCCCAAGTAGGGGGTGTGCAGGAGGCGACTTATCGATGTCTCTCTCTCATCGATGTTTCTGACTTTCTATCCCTCTCCCTTCCTCTCTGTAAAAAGTCAATAAAATATATTTAAAAAAATAAAGTAGGAATGTATTGGAATAAGAGAATCGGCAGGTATATCAGATCGTACTGTTTGGGGAAGATCCTTCAATGGTTACTGACTGCAGAAGTTAAGACTTGAGATTTGGCCAATTGCATTTTGACGGGATGACAAAAGCAGACTCGGTTTGTTTTCCCAGGTGATTGACATGCCGGAACACAACCCTGGCAACCTGGGAGGAACCATGAGGCTGGGGATCAGAAGAACTGTGTTCAAAACGGAAAATTCCATATTAAGTAAGTTCCTCGGGTCGTTTGTCTGAAGGCATCGGCTGTCATTCGTCTTGCCCATTCCACCTCCCGCTTTCCTTCCAGACTGCCTCTCGCCTGTCTCCCCCTAACCGCCCGCTCCCCACTTCCTTTCCCTGGAGGGGTCAGTGCAACACATGTGGCTGCCCCTTCCCACTTGATATCCGTGATACCCTGTCCAGTGACCGTGTGTGATTTACCCATGTTCTCCCATGATCTTTCCCTGGGAGAGGCTGATTCCGACTCGGTTCCTTTGAATCTGTCTACAGTGGTGCCTCGAGATACGAGTTTAATTCGAGATACGAGTTTAATTCGTCCCATAACCTTGAGGCGTGGGAAACTATGAGACGCTTGAGTTTCGGTCAACTGGTGGGTCGTGTGCAGCCGGCCGATGCGCGCGATGACTCCTATCTCAAATGTTGCTCGTATTTCAAAGCAAAAATCGCTCGTATCTCAAAAAATCTCGTATGTTAGGGCACTCGTATCTCGAGGTACCACTGTACTATGTTGAAACCCGCTCCCTGTTTAATTGTTTCACGTCTCACTGGCTTTCGCCACTAATTTAGGAACTTCTTGAGAACGATAGCAGATACGTCTCAGAAGTGCATTTCTCTGTCCCCTCAGTAGCTCCAGCATGGGGAGAGGAAAGTACGCTGCCATATTTGCTGATCTACTGATAATTGCTCATCTTCCACTCCTGAAAAGATGACTCTAATTTCTGTGCAAGTTTGCCTGTAGATTAACATATGCTATGAGAATAACTTAATGTCAGAATCCCCGAAAGCACTTAATTCAATTTAATAAGTATATCTTGAGTAACTTACGCTCCATGCTAGACTAGCCCTGCCCTCCCGGGGCCCCAAACAAGCGGAGAAAGTGTGATGAAAGGCGGAGTGCAAGGTGCTAATGGGGCTTTCTACAGAGGAGGAGCCCCGGATCTGGGGCATCCAGCCTTATTCCTGTGAAGTCTTCAGCATGTCTGAGAAAAATGCCTTCTGTGCTCAAAGAAGAATCAGCTCAGAACTCCGAGTTTCTCCTTTAAGGATAATCAATAGCTTCTAAGGAACAGAAAGCTTCCTAGGAAACATAACATTGAAAAAGGAAAAGTTTTAAAGGGGACACATTTCCCCTGCTCTCTCTGGATAAGAAACCATTGGTCTCTAAGTGACTTTTTCTTTAAGAATAGAAGAATTTTTCCTCTTTGTGGCTATGAACGACGACTTTGACTTTCAGATGTTTTCAAACGTTTGACACTGCTTTGTTCAAATAATTGCCTAAGTGACCAAAATAGTTAGAAATTTAATGTCTTTAAATTGCGTCTGTAAAAGAATCAGTGGTAATGGTATTAAGCTTTGAAAAAGCATTTGTTCAATATAGTTAAATATTTTCTGTCTTGATAGCAATAAGACTGGTTTAGGATTTGGTTTTCATTATGTATTATTGATGATTTTTATTAATTTTAAACACAACACCAAAACTTGTTGCTTAATGTCTTTTGCCTGCCTGGAAAAATATTTTAAATAGCTTCCTTGATACTTAATTTACACACTACATCTGTGAAAAATGTACGATTTACGTTTTTTATTGATTTCACAGAGTTATGCAGCTTTCACCACAGTCAATTTTTGAACATTTTTATCACCTCAAAAAGAAACCTTGTTCTTTTTATATTTTTAAAAAAATGTATTTTATTGATTTTTTACAGGGAGAAGGGATAGAGAGTTAGAAACATCAATGAGAGAGAGAGACATTGATCATCCCTTTTGTGGGGATGTGCCTACAACCAAGATACATGCCTTTAACCGGAATCGAACCTGGGACCTTTCAGTCCGCAGGCCGATGCTCTATTCTCTGAGCCAAACCGGTTTTGGCAAAACCTTCTTCTTTTTCGCTATCGTCACCATCCCTCCAGCCCTAAGTAACCATCAGTCTACTAACTGTCTCATAGTTGCCTATTCTGGATATTTCATATAAACTGAACCATATGACATGTGGCATTTTGATGGGCTTCTTTTATTTAGCATAATATTTTCTTTTGAAAAATATTTTCATTGATTTCAAAGAAGAAGGGAGAGGAAGAGAGAGAGAGAAACATCAGTGATGAGAGAGAACCATGGATCGGCTGCCCCCTGCATGCCCCACACTAGGGATGGAGCCAGCAACCTGGGCATGTGCTCTGTCCAGGATTCGAATTGTGACTTCCTGGTTCTGCAGGTTGATGTTCAACTAGTAAGCCACGCCGGCCGGGCTAGTGTAATATTTTCAAAGTACATCCGCATTGTGGCATATATCAGTACTTCATTTCCTTTTATGTCTAAATAATATTCCATTGTATGGACATGTGACATGTTTATTCATTGTATGGACATGTAACATGTTTATTCAAATTATGCTTCATAAGCATATGAACCCATGATCATAATATTCCATTGTATGGACATGTGACATGTTTATTCATTGTATGGACATGTAACATGTTTATTCAAATTATGCTTCATAAGCATATGAACCCATGATCATAATATTCCATTGTATGGACATGTGACATGTTTATTCATTGTATGGACATGTAACATGTTCATTCAAATTATGCTTCAGAAGCATATGAACCCGTGCTCCCCAGCAGGCATGAAGTTTTGCCCTCCCACCTGTGTGAGGTCTGCCACAGATCTCCCTAAAAGGTGGTGTCAGAGATAATGGATAAATACGGCACCACTGTGCATGGCTCTATTGAGTGTCATAAAAATATAAAAGCATATATAGCACCTTCGTGTCTTGTGGGTTTTTTTCCCCCTCGTCATCATATTTCTTTTTTAGGAGTTTATATTTTTCACAAGCCGGCACATTTCTTTTGTAGGATTTGTTTTTCTCTCGTCAGCCCATTTATTTTGGAGACTTTTTCTTTTTTTTTTTTTTACTACTCAGCACATTTCTGCAAGGATGGTAGGAACAAAATACATTTGGCCACATTGCCTGTGACGATGACTTATTGTTTTGATGAAAAGCATTTTGATGCTCTTCATTCTTTATTTATATTTGATTTATAGGCCGGGCTTGCAATGCTCTGGATGAAATGGAAAGACAGGAAAGCAAAGAGGTCTTTTTGCTTTGTTTTATTTTGTTTGTTTGTTTTAGTAAAAGAGAATACTTTAAAATAGAACCAAAGCCTAAAAGTATTTATAGACACAGAGGCTGGATTGCTAGAGCGATTCCAACTTTTATATTCATCACGAACAACTCCTCTTGTCTTCTTACTCCCCTGTTAGCTCCTTAAGGGTTATGAAAACAATGGATTTGATTTTTCTTCTTTTTGAAAAAATATGTTTTTATTGATTTCAGAGAGGAAGGGAGAGGGAGAGAGAGACAGAAACATCAATGATGAGAGAGAATAATTGATTGGCTGCCTCCTGCACGCCCCACACTGGGGATGGAGCCTACAACCTGGGCATGTACTCTGACCTGGAATCAAACTATGACTTCCGGGTTCATAGGTTGACGCTCAACCCCTGAGCCAGGCCGTCTGAGCTGATTTTTCTTCTTTTTAAGCACTTTATTGAGGAAAGATTGACATACAAAAGGGTATACATATTTAACGTGTACAACTTGTTGAATTGAATCTGAGTTTACTGAAGTGGAGCTTTGGATAAAAGTACTGCTAATCATCATTTGTTCTATTTATAGGAAATGTGTTCCCAGAGGTTCACTCCCATCATGTGTTTTGAGTGTGTGTGTGTGTGTGTGTGTGTGTGTGTGTGTGTGTGGTCTTGGTCAGCAAAGGCCTTTTCTTATAAAAGGACTAATGATAGTGTATGTGACATTTTTTCCACACTATATATTTCTGACCCTTCTTTTAAGTATTAATTGAATAGGCATGGTCTTTTCCAATCTTTATCTATTATGCTTAGTTTTTATATAGTCTCTTATTGTAGTGTGACTTTTAAACAATTTTTTATTGATTTCAGAGAAGAAAGGGGAAGGAGAGAGAAAGGAACATCAATGATAATCATGGATTGTCTGCCTCCTGCACACCCCACACTGGGGATTCAGCCCGCAACCCAGTCATGTGCCCTGACTGGGAATCGAACCATGACCTTCTGATTCATGGGTTAATACTCAACCACTGAACCATGCCGGCTGGGCTGGGCATATACATTTTAATTGAGTTAAGGAACTGCAACCTACTGATTGATTTCCTATTGTTTAAAAATTCAGGTTGTTCTCTGCATTTTGTTAGAAAAATGCTGATGAGAAGGAATATGTTGACACAGCGTTTCTGTAATTTTTTTTATTTCCTTGGTATAGATTTCTTGGAGTCAGACTGTTAGGTCAAAGGGTATGAACACTTTTATGACTAATACTTCTGCCGGATGCTTTGAAAGAAGAGGTGAACCAGTTCATAATGAATTGCATAGTAGTGTTCTTGCTTTCTCTAGTCTTTTTCTTTTTTGCCAGCATATCTATGATTTTTCTTCTTGCTCTATTAGCAAGAACAAAAAAGCCCCCTCCTCCTTTTTTAGGTGCTAAAGTGAACATTTATTTAGGGTCATAAGTAAATCACAACAAATGACCCAGCTGATAAGCTGACAAACAGCATAAGTATCACTTATGGAGGAGGAATTGTACGAGGGAGGGCTTTTGAAGGCTATTACATTTTATTAGCTTCTAAATAATAATAAAATATTTAACAAAATGATAGGCCTACTTATGCTGTTATGATCGTTGCGATGATTAAATAAGTTAATTCAGGCAAAGCACTTGCGTACAGTAATGTTCACTGTTTTTAGTATTTATGTACATACCACCTGGCTAAGTCCCCGATTACTTCTGCGAAGAGAGTCTCAGTGTGTGTGGAAAGCAGACAATCCACTCAGAAAGCGACACCCCAAGTTCCTGTGCTCACAGCTTGGCACGCAGGTGTGCTGATGCCAAAGGCACTGCTCAGTGACTTCTCCAAAGACACAGCCACTTTCATATTTATACCCGGATGTCATTTGTCTCAACGCGCTTTTTATGTGTAGCCTTTGGCACATAGATAGTGTTTAATATAAGCTCGTGGACCCAAATAGATCATGGGGACCCCTTTCTAATCCCCTGCATTGAGAATTTCTGGAGTTTTAATGTTTCATGATCACCCGCTCAGAATCCAACCGGTGCGTCTGGGAAAACACAGAAAACCAAGACAACTGTGTGTTTTTCTTTTTCTTTTTCTTTTTAAAACTCTTTGAAAATACAAGATGCTCTTCTCTTCCATTCATGATCCAACACTGTGATGAGTCTAGTTCCCATGTTGCTTCTCCTGTGAGTCCTTGGTTAGAAGGCTTCTCTCCAGCAAGAGTCTGTGAGCTCCAGACCACACAATAACACAGTAATGTCTCCTTTATGTGCAGGGGTGCAATTGTGGAAACAGAGGTGTAGAGCTGAAAGGGGAAGGAGGATATTGTGGGAGAAGATTCCAGAGACCTGCTCACTCCCAAAGCAGCCTATCTTGTTTTTCTGAGGGGATGGATGGGATTATGTGTGTGGGGGGAATCCTGAGAATCAGATGATGAGTTGTATGTGACTTTTTTTTTTTAAATATATGCTATTGATTGTTTACAGAGAGGAAGGGAGAGGGATAGCGAGTTAGAAATATCAATGAGAGAGAAACATCCATTCAGCTGCCTCCTGCATGCCCCCTACTGGGGATGTGCCCGCAACCAAGGTACATGCCCTTGACCGGAATCGAACCTGGGACTTTTCAGTCTGCAGGCCGACGCTCTATCCACTGAGCCAAACCGGTTTTGGCATATGTGACTGCTTGTTCCTCACTGGCACTCTTCATAAAACCTAGATGCTCCAACTTCAAGAGTCTTGCCTAGCTGAAACCGGTTTTGCTCAGTGGATAGAGCCTTGGCCTGCGGACTGAAAGGTTCCAGGTTCGATTTCAGTCAAGGGCACGTACTTTGGTTGCGGGCACATCCCCAGTGGGGGCGTGTAGGAGGCGGCTGATCGATGCTTCTTGCTCTCTATCTGTCTCCCTTCCTTTCTGTAAAAAGTCAATAAAAATATATATTTTTAAAAAAGAGTCTTGCCGACAGTGCAGTTAGGGATCCAGGGGGAGCACCCAGCAAGCTTTCTGTATGTAGGAACTGCAGAGTCTGTTTAAGAAGATCGGGTTATGGGATGTAGCTTTCTGAGGCAGGACAAGGGGCCCTGGACCTCCTCATTATTTTCCCAGAAGGAAGGCCCGTTTCCCTTGTTTTTCACAGGGTTCAAGGACACCTCCCCATGTGTCCACTTGCTGCCTAAATACCCTATTTAGCGACAGGGTAAGGCCGAGAGGGCTTTCGGAAGTCATTTGATGCAACCTCTGTTTTTCAGCTGAGGAGAGGAGGGCCGCGAAGGGGCTCACGGTCGGTGAGTGGTCAGAACAGGCCTGCTCACTGCTCTTCTCACGGTTTCTAGTCTCTACTGGATCACATGGCCTTGGCGCCACAGCCCGCCATTCCATTCACTCTCTAGAATGGAACTTGCAAAACACACATTTTACAGTTGTTAAATGTTTTACCTTTTATTTTTTATTTAAAAAATATATTTTATTGTTTTTTTACAGAGAGGAAAGGAGAGGGATAGAGAGTTAGAAACATCGATGAGAGAGAGACATTGATCAGCTGCCTCCTGCACACTCCCCACTGGGGATGTGCGGAATCAAACCTGGGACCCTTCAGTCCACAGGCCTTTGCTCTATCCACTGAGCCAAACCAGTTTCGGCTGCTTTACCTTTCAGATATGTATATTTTATTGCATGTAAATTACACTTAAATTTGAAAAAAAAAACACCCATATGTTAAATGTGAACTAGATGGTAGGACTTACCCCTTATGGTGACATCTTTATTTGGTTGATGAACTCATTAGATGACTTTGAAAAAGTAGGGGTACTTTGAGCCCTAACCAGTTTGGCTCAGTGGATAGAGAGTCCGCCCTCAGACTGAAGGGTCCCTGGTTCATATGGCTGTGACACCATATGATCTCCGGTCAAGGGCATGTACCTTGGTTGTGGACACGATCCCCAGTAGGGGGTGTGTGTAGGAGGCAGCTGATGGATGTTTCTCTCTCATCAGTGTTTCTACTCTATCCCTCTCCTTTCCCCTCTGTAAAAATCAATAAAAATACACTGAAACAAAGTAAGGGTCCTTGGAAGAGTGAGAACTCTAGGGTGAGGTGTGGCCAGAGATGGAGGGGGTGAGGCTCAGGTGAGAGGGGAGAGAGGGCACCAGGAGCATTTTTATGGGAGGGTTTTAAGATTCCAGAAGTAAACTCAATCATTTTGCCTGTGGCTCAGCTGAGCCCGAGATGGGAGGATAAGAGAGTACAAAGCAATTCAGAGCAGGGTCAGAGCTGGTCAGGGGACAGCTGACAGCTTGTTTGATGTGTTTCCAGAATGTTACAGGCACCAGGCTTGCGTTCTTTTCGGTCCGTTCAGACATGTTGCCGCCACTTGCCCTGGAGTGGAAGCAAGTCTTTATCTGCGTCAAGTGTGGTTTTCAAACCCAAGTGCCATCTGCCAGAAAGCACGTGTTTTTTTGGATCAGTCGGGTAATGTCAGGCAGGTAACGTGTGTGGATACCGCACACTCTGGTGTGTGGGCGCTGGTAGAAATGCTGGAGTTAAACTCAATTTCCAGCAGTCTGGATTCCACATGCAGTTTGGATAACTCTGCCCTCGGAACCGGCTGCTCAATGGTTAGGGAGCCCCCCTCCACCACCACCACCCCCACCTTCAGAAAGAGAGGAATGCCAGAGGGAAGGGTGCAGAGAAGGGAAAGGGCCAGCCCCTGAGCCTGATGCTGAGCTGGGCGGGAAGGGGCGTCGTTAAAAGCGAATGCATGCCATCTTCCCTTTTGGGGTGCCCAGATGTGTAGAGGATGTCACCCCAGGACATGCTGGAAGGAGCCAGGAGCCCCCTGCAGGGCAACAGACACAACCGGAAACCAGGTTCTGGTGATTTCCCATTCACAGTTCTGAGACGATGACCCTCATCCTCAGGACAGGTGGCAGGGAGGACAGTGAGGGCTGACGTGGCCCTGGCAGATGTCCGCTGGCAGAAGCAGCTGGGGGGGCTCCTCCAGGCGATGCTACAGGCCGTGTGGCAGAGTTGGGGTGCCAAAGGCTAGGCCAGCCGGACTCAGAAGGTAGAAGTTGAATGTTTTCGACCAAGACTTCCTTCCTTTTGTGGATCTTCCTTGCATCTGTAATAACGAAAGTGTGATATGCTAATGAGACCGGATGTCCTTCCAGATGACCTTCCGGATGAGGCCAGGGCTGTGAGGGAAGCCCGGGTTCCAGGTGCCAGAAGCGGGGAGGGGCGGAGAGGGGGGCAGGTGTGGGAAGGGCCTACTCTTGCAGGAATTCCGAGCATCAGGCCTCTAGTTTTCTTATAAGAAGGAGAAGGACTTGCCCGGCCAGTGTGGTCCAGTGATTGAGTGTCAACCTATAAACCAGGAGGTCGTGGTTCGATTCCTGGGTTGCAGGCTCCATCCTCAGTGGGGGGCGTGCAGGAGGCATTCGATCGATGATTATCTCTCATCATTGATGTTTCTATCTCTCTCTCCCTCTCCCTTCCTCTCTGAGATCAATAAAAATACAGTGGTACCTCGAGATACGAGTTTAATTTGTTCCGTAACCTTGAGGCGTGGGAAACTATGAGACGCTCGAGTCTCGGTAAACTGGTGGGTCGTGTGCAGCCGGCCGATCCGCGCGATGACTCCTATCTCAAATGTTGCTCGTATTTCAAAGCAAAAATCGCTCGCTCGACGGCTCGTATCTCAAAAACCTCGTATGTTAGGGCACTCGTATCTCGAGGTACCACTGTATATTAAAAAAAAAGAAGGAAGAGGACTTGACTAAACCCTCGGTTCTACTTTACTGTCAAAGAACAGGGTTTTTGTTGTGAGAACAAGAGGCCAGCTCGGAGGGTACGGAGGGTCCCCGCGTTAAGGAATGGGGCCAGGTTCACGGCATTGGAAGTGCAAAGTGGGTCCGTCTCACCTTGGAAAGAACCAAAAGAAATAGGGAAACGGGGAGACACGTTTTCCTGGGCTGGAAAAATCGCTCTTGCTTTCTTATCTCTTATCAAAGCAGAGAGAGAAAAGCAGTTTCTCGTTCCCGGCGTAATTAGGTTCTTGGGAAGCTTAAGGGGCAAAAAACAAAAAACACGCCTTGCAAACCGTCTCAGCTGGGTTAATGAGGTGATTTAGCAAACAGTTGAAGAGGCCACCGGGGACTCAGGGGTGCCGCAGGTCTCTGCCACGGCCATTTGTCAGGCTGAGACACAAATTCGAAAGGATCGCCTGCCGCCTCCCCGTGAGCAGGCCGCACCACTGGATGGCTCTTTCCCGGCTTCGCCCTGCCTTTTGCTGGGAAAACCATTTGCCAATGTGTATTTGGTGTTTTTAAAAAATATTTTTTTTACTGGTTTCAGAGAGGAAGGGAGAGGGAAAGAGAGAGAGAAACATCAATGAGGAGAGAGCATCATTGATGGGCTGCCTCCTGCACGCCCGCCCCCCCCACTGGGGACTGAACCCGTAACCCAGGCATGTGCCCTGACTGGGGATTGAACTGTAACCGCCGAGCCACACCCGGCTGGCAAATGTGTAGTTGGTTAATATGGGGGTGCGCAGGTCTGAGACATAGCTCCTTTCGTCATAACAGCAGATAGCATTTATGTGCCCCTTACTGGACTAACCCTGTCCCGAGTCCTTCACCGGAGGCCTTAGCTGCCGTGCCTCAGTTTCCAGATCTGTAAAACAGACAGAAGAATAACACCTGCCTCATGTGAGAATTAAATATAGTATATGGGTCTTGAGAACAGTGCTGGGCACAGAAAAAGCACTATTCAAGTGTGGCTGTTAGGATCATAAATGTGAAGGGTTTATTGTATTGACTGTGATTCTCCCATAGCTCAGGGTAAACTCCGGTTAGTGACCTCGTGTTGAAAGTGGGGTCCCGCTAGGGGCAGAGGAAGGGAGAAGGGAGGAGCCTGAGGAGAGGAGGAGCAGACAGCCCCTTTACCTTGCTCCCACCTGCTAAAACAGAAAATGTAAGAAAAGAGATGCTAAAACTGGGATAAATATACGAAATGGGGGGAAAGAGATACAAACAATGAAAAGGAGGGTGACTGCAATGTAGAGCTGAAGGCAAGGACTAGCATTTTTAAAGTGGGAAACTAGCATTTGGACGCTAGAAAACTGAGAGAAGAGCAGATTAGGAAAAATAAAGTGGGGGAAAGGGGAGGAGTCTAGGTATTTGAAATGAGATGTTTTACAGATTTAAAGGAATGATAAACTAAAATCCAAAAGTAACAAAAGGAGAAGAAACGCTGTGGCTGGCCTCACTCACCCTCTAAGCACCGGTGATTAAGGGATTACGGAGCCCGGCTGGCGTGGCTCAGTGGCTGAGCGTCACCTCTGAATCAGCAGGTCACAGTTCCATTCCCGGTCAGGGCACATGCCCGGGCTCGATCCTGTGTGGGGCGTGCAGGAGGCAGCTGATCAATGATTCTCTATCATCATTGACGTTCCTATCTCTCTTTCACTCTCCCTTCCTCTCTGACATCAATAAGAAATATATTTTTAAAAATTAAGGTATTGCCGAAACTGGTTTGGCTCAGTGGATAGAGCGTCGGCCTGTGGACTGAAAGGTCCCAGGTTCGATTCCGGTCAAGGGTGTGTATCTTGGTTGTGGGCACATCCCCAGTAGGGGGCATGCAGGAGGCAGCTGATCCATGTCTCTCTCTCATCGATGTTTCTAACTCTATCCCTCTCCCTTCCTCTCTCTAAAAAATCAATAAAATATATTTTAAAAAGTTAAGGTATTATATACATCACTTCAGTTGTTCCTGTCAATGCCCCTGGGACCTAGCTTCACTTTGCACGAGAGAAGGGAATCTTAGGAAGGTTAAGTTCACTTGCTGCAATGCTAGCTCTGAGCTTATTTCAGAGCCTGCATTCTTTTTCTTTCTTTTTTTTAAAAATATATTTTATTGATTTTTCACAGAGAGGAAGGGAAAGAGATAGAAAGCTAGAAACATCGATGAGAGAGAGATCCATCAGCCGCCTCCTGCACACCCCCTACTGGGGATGTGCCTGCAACCATGGTACATGCCCTTGACCGGAATCGAACCTGGGACCCCTCAGTCCGCAGGCCGACGCTCTATCCACTGAGCCAAACCAGTCTCGGCTGTAGTGGCATTTAAAGCCCGCAGTCTGGCTCCAGAGCCACTCTACTCCCCCCTCATTTTGGTACCGGAGACATATTAGCAAACACCAAGTTTCCCTTAAGCCTGGCAGCAGGCGTAGGCCAGTTTCAAAGTTCACATGATATCCTGCTAGTCCCAATGACTTGACGTGTCATTCCTTATATCTTTAAAAAATTAAAAAAATATATTACAGAGAAGAAGGGAGGGGATAGAGAGTTAGAAACATCGATGAGAGAGAAACATTGATCAGCTGCCTCCTGCACATCCCCCCCAATGGGGATGTGCCCCCAACCAAGGTACGTGCCCTTGACCGGAATCGAACCTGGGACCTTTCAGTCCGCAGGCCGACGCTCTATCCACTGAGCCAAAGCGGTCTTGGCTAATTCCTTATATTTTAATCAGTAGATTTTTGCCACTTTCTTCGCCAGCTCTGTTAATATTGGCAGGCTCCGTCTGAATCTGCTAAGTCAGAAGTTGCAGTGAAGGAAACAGGGAAGAGATTTTGAACTAGAGGAGGGAAAGGTCACTCACAGAGTCACAGGTCAGAAGGAATCCTCTCCAGATGAGGTCCAGCTCTTCCAGCTGCTTTTTCCTGTCACTTCCCAGTGATAGATATGCTTTCGTTTCCCCAGCTGGGCATCGCCGTGCCATTATTTTACATTTTTCCTTTCATTTTAATGAACTGATAGTTTGAGGACCAAGGATCTATCTATCTTGAATGACCTCACCCCCCTTTCCATGGCACGCTGTAGTTCTTTCAAAGGAGCGCCCTGTCTCTACTATTCCTGTCCCCCCAAAAAACAAAACAAAACAAAACACACACCTAAATACTCACTGCCATTAACATCATCACCAGGGAGTTCAGTGTATATGGATAGAAGTGCAAATAGAAGTTCAGTCACAGTAAGTGATCACACGGAGTCGGATGAGAATACACCCAATTTGCATTTTCTTTTTTTTTAATATATTTTATTGATTTTTTACAGAGAGGAAGGGAGAGGGATAGAAAGTCAGAAACATCGATGAGAGAGAGACATCGATCAGTCGCCTCCTGCACGCCCTGCACTGGAGATGGGCCTGCAAGCAAGGTACATGCCCCCGACCGGAATCGAACCTGGGACCTTTCAGTCCGCAGGCCGATGCTCTATCCACTGAGCCAAACCGGTCTCGGCCCAATTTGCATTTCTTTCAGCCGAGCTGAAATCGCACGCACCCCGCTCCCCACTTCCCGACATCCGGGGGAGTGTGGTGATGCCCGGCCTGGTTAACGGGGCACCGCTCCCCGGTCTGCGGGGCTTTGACGACGCGTTCCAGAACTGTTGGCAGGTCTTCTCGTCTCTTGGCTGTGTGCCTGGGGCCTGCACCAGGAGGCCTGGCACTGCGGAAAGCAGCGTTGGCACCCCCGACTCTTCCAGCGCTGTAACCCCCGACTCTTCCAGCACGTGGGCCATCCTGCTGCTGCCCCTGCCCCAGGGGGCCTGTTCCTGAGAGGCGTCTGGTGATGGACCCCGCTCCTGTCCACTTGACACTGGTCATCGTGCCCATGGCCAAACAGGCCGTGCCCAAGATGCTGCCCTGGGCATGTTTAACAAGCTCCACATGGGAGTCTCAGCCACGCACTCCTGATTAAGAACCTTGATAGAGCCGAGACCGGTTTGGCTCAGTGGATAGAGCGTCGGCCTGCGGACTGAAAGGTCCCAGGTTCGATTCTGGTCAAGGGCATGTACCTTGCTTTCGGGCACATCTCCACTGTGGGGCGTGCAGGAGGCAGCTGATCGATGTCTCTCTCTCATCGATGTTTCTGACTTTCTATCTCTCTCCCTTCCTCTCTGTAAAAAATCAATAAAAATATATTAAAAAAAAAAAAAGAACCCTGATAGAGCCTGGCCGGGTGGCTCAGTGGTGGAGCGTTGACCTCTGAACCAAGAGGTCACAGTTCGATTCCTACTCAGGGTGTATGTCCGGGTTGCAGGCTCCATCCCCAATGGAGGGCTTACAGGGGACAGCCCATCGATGATTCTCTCTCATCATTGATGTTTCTGTCTCCCTGTCCCTTCCTCTCTGAAATCAATAAAGATATTTAAAAAAAAAGAACTTGGTATAGACATGCTGGTTTAATCCAGCAGTCCTCTATCCTGCTGCTCAGCTTGTTTGAGGTTGTTCTTTGTTAAATAACAGAAGTGAGCATATTCGTGGTTAAATCTCTGTCCTCATTTCTATTTTTCTGGGGTAAATTCTTAGAGGTCAAATGTTAGGCTCCAAGGACAGGCCTGTTTTAAGGTGGGGTGTAAGCATTGTCGCTAGTACTGGGTGGACATGTGCAGCGTGAACATGTGCAGCGGAGAGAGCATTGGGCCAGGCGGGAGGAGGCCTGGGTTCAAGGCCACACTGAGCTGCCAGCAGGGCAGAGCTTGGGGCAAGGTGTTTCCTTCGTTTCTCTTCCTTTGGCTTCATTTTCTTCTTTTGTCAAATGATCCCCATTATGACCCCGCCCAGCAGCGGAAGCGGGGGTGTCACTCGGTCTCCCCGTCTTGCAGGTGAGTGTGTGAAAGGAGGAACATCTGCTGGCGGCCGCAGGGGACCGGCCGAACAGCAGGCTTCCCTTCCGCAAGGTGATGGCTTATTTGAGAATTGCTTCCGGGTTTCAGAGAAGCGGTTGCTGCCCTGAATTACCAGAGAAGAAGATCTAGCTGACTGTCTGAAACCCAGTTCATCTCTAGGCCTCGGAGAGAGATGAATGAGACCTCCCGCACACATATGCCAGGGGTGTGGTTCCAAAGCTGATGGCCCCAATATTAATTTCCCTCTCGTGTTGTTACAGGGAAGCTTTATGGCGATGTTCCTTTCATAGAAGAAAGACACAGACATCGGTATGAGGTATGCCTTCACGCTGCGTTGCTGTGGAATGGAGATGCTTAGCGTGAGGAACCCCGGTGATCACAAGTGAGAAAGGATCGAGGAGATGGAGTCCCTGGGTCATGTGGGGTAAAGTAGATACCAGAACAAGCCCAGGGCTCTTTTTTTTTTTTTAATATAGTTTACTGATTTTTTACAGAGAGGAAAGGAGAGGGATAGAGAGCCAGAAACATCGATGAGAGAGAGACATCGATCAGCCGCCTCCTGCACGCCCCCTACTGGGGATGTGCCTGCAACCAAGATACATGCCCTTGACCGGAATCGAACCCGGGACCCTTCAGTCCACAGGCCGACGCTCTATCCACTGAGCCAAACCGGTTTCAGCAAGGGCTCTGTTTTGAGGGAGGACTGGTGGGAATGGACGCTGAGTAGGCTACCAATCGTGGAAAATAATTAGCTGAGTGTGGGCCATTTTTGGTCTTATTTCCATTGGGAACTGGCCTAAGTGGTGGGACAAAAAACTATTGATCTGCTTTTCCGAAGTGGTGGCTAGAAGGTGCAAGAACCACTATGCATACAATGGTGTGGCCATTAATTTCTGCAAACAGTGGTACCTCAAGATACGAGTTTAATTCGTTCCATAACCTTGACCCATGGGAAACTATGAGACGCTCGAGTTGCAGTAAACTGGTGGGTCGTGTGCAGCCGGCCGATCCGCGTGATTGCTCGGATCTCAACTGTTGCTCATATTTCAAAGCAAAAATCGCTCGCTCGATGGCTCGTATCTCAAAAATCTCGTATGTTAGGGCACTCGTATCTCAAGGTACCACTGTACTTATTTTGCATCTGATAGGCACTGGGGATGAAAGGGGCAAAGACAAACTGCTCCCTCCTGTTGGGGAGCTTACATTCTAATTGGAGAAGACAAAACATGAGATAACAAATAAGAAAGATTACACATTAAAGCATGTATTAGACAAGGTACTTGTATCTGGAATATATAAATAATTCTTGCAATTCCATCATAAATAATGGCAGAGGATCTCAATAGACATTTCTCCAAAAAAGATGTACAGATGGCCAATAAGGAAATGCAAAGATGCTCAACATTGTTTGTCCTCTGGGAAATGCAAATCAAAGCCACAGAGATCCCACTCCACACCCTCTAGGGTAGCGATAATCAACAGATGGCTAATAACACGTGTTGGTGAGGAGGTAGAGGAGTTGGAACCCTCATGCATTGCTGGTGGGAATGTAAAATGGTGAACAACTTTGGAAAAGAGTCTCACAGTTCCTCAAAAGGTTGAACACAGAGTTACATGTGACCTAGCAATTATACTTCTGTGTAATTAACCAAGAGAAATGAAATCATACATCTACACAAAAACTTGTACACAAATTATTACAGCAGCATTAGTCACGATAGCTAAAAAAGTGGAAACAACCCAAATGTCCATTAACTAGTGCACAAAAAATAAAATGTGTTGTATTCATACTAATAAAAGGGTAATATGCAAATTGGTCAGGATGCCCTCACAGCAACAACCAAACAGCAAGCTGTGAGGGGCGACCAGGCCAGCTGGGGGGTTAGCAAGGGACCACCAAACGACCAAATAGCAGGCTGCATGAGGTGACCAGGCCAGCAGGGGGTGGGGGCAGTGAAGGATGACCAGGCTGGCAGAGGGGAACAGTTGGGGGCAACCAGACTGCCAGAGAGGGGCAGTTGGGGTGACCAGGCTGGCAGGGGGAGGCAGTTAGGGGTGACCAGGCCAGCAGGGTGACAGTCGGGGGTGACTAGGCTGGCAGGGGGAAATATGAAGTGCCCAGAATATGCAAATACACTGAGTGATCAGATTATTGTGATCGCTGAACACATAATAATCTGGCCACTCAGTGTATAAAGAGAAAGAATGTAGATTAGTGGTTGCTAGGACTGTGGTGAGAGTGATAAAGGGGTTTGAGAGGTGATGGTTAGAGGGTGCATGGTATATTTTTGGATTGATTGTGGTGTTGGTTGAAACTTATATGGTATATAAACTTAATTATATACCATTGAGTTATATACTTTTTAAAAATTTAATATAATTTTATTGATTTGAGAGAGGAAGGGAGAGGGAGAGAGAAATAGAAATATCAAGGATGAGAGAGAATCATTGATCAGCTGCCTCTTGCACATCCCACACAGGGGATCCAGCCCACAACCTGGGCATGTGCCCTGACAGGGAATTGAACCATGACCTCTTGGTTCATCATTGATGCTCAATCCCAGAGCCACGCCAGCTGGGCAAGTTGTACACGTTTAATGGGTGAATTGTGAGGTATATGAATTATATCTCAATAAAGCAGTTAAAAAAGGGAGAAAAGTTTACAAATTCTGAGAACTAGCCCAATGTGAAAAAAAAACAAAATACACGCATGTGTGGTTAAGACTGAGAAGGAGAGATGGGACCCCACTTTGGTTTCGGATGAGGAAGTGCTTTTTGTGAAGGAGAGGATGAGAAATTTGGGGAAAAGCTATGATGAGATGAGCGAGGGAAGGGGCTGGGAATCAGGTGGTCAAGTTGTCATCTAAACCAGTATTTTAGTAGAGAACTCGCTCCCCGCTTATTTTTAGAGCTTTTATGTAACTAAATGTAAATAAAGCATTGGTGTTAGTCACAGGGTAAATAAGATGGTTTCAGTCCTGCAGCTGATTTGTGATTTGGAGAGAGAGAGTTACATTTCCACATAACTCATGGCAAGAAGCAAATATGGGGATGGCTATAAATAGCTGGTCTCCAGGTCTCCAATAAAAACTGTCTGTTTCACAGTCCTGCTTTCTGAATCTCATCTTTGGGTGAGGGATCGTGGGCCTCCCAAAGTTAAGGTCAGTGATTAGACTGCTTCTCAGGTTCACCAGGAGTTGAAAAATAGGTGGAAGATAGAACTTAACTACTGGTTAGAACCTCACTGAAATGGAAAACCCATCCAGTTGATGTAGGTCTTTTTATTTTTATTTTTTAATGTATTTTATTGAATTTTTACAGAGAGGAAGGGAGAGGGTTAGAAAGTTAGAAACATCAATGAGAGAGAGAGACATCGATCAGCTGCCTCCTGCACGCCCCCTATTGGAGATGTGCCTGCAACTAAGGTACATGCCCTTGACCGGAATCGAACCTGGGACCTTTCAGTCTGCAGGCTGACACTCTATCCACTGAGCCAACCCGGTTCCGGCGATGTAGGCCTTTTTAATAAGGTGATATGTCTGTATTGCTCTGCTGCCTGAAGACATGTAATTTCTTGTTTTTTTTTCCCCCCAGGTGAACCCTACTTTGGTCAACCAATTTGAGCAGAGCGACTTACATTTTGTGGGTCAGGATGTTGATGGGGAGAGGATGGAAATCATTGAACTGACAAGTAAGTGGGCTTCTCATTTTTGACTTTTTGTGTGGAGCTAACATCTTTTTCTTTGACCACAGACGTATGAAGCTGTAACTTGATACCTATCTAGTTGGTCTTTTTCTTTTCCTCTCTCTTTGGAAATAAATGTGCAACTAAATAGAAAGTATGCCTCTAAGCATCAAGTATGTGAAAAAACAGACCGCTTGTAATCCTAATCATTTACGGCCTATTCGTATGAAGGTGCCATGCAATGATGTATTGTTCTAGAAGCATCCTTACCCCTTCTCTTGTGTTCCGCACCTAGGATGGGCACTGTGGGAGAGGCGGGCAGCCCACTGTTGAGTAGTATTTTTCTTTAGTTTCTCCCTCTGAGGGACAATGCCCAGTGCTGTCTCATACAACGGGATTGACATCTGTTGTATGTGGGACCTGGCCCCTTATTTCACCTGGTGTCTGCCTTTCCACAGTGCTCATGCTCCACAGTCAAGTGTGGGCCAGTGGCTGTACTCAGACTTACTTTTTAAAATTTATTTATTGTTTCTTTAGAGAGAGAGACATCATTTTGTTGTTAACGCTCATTTATGCGTACATTGGTTGATTCTTGTGTGTGCCCTCACCGGGGAATCGAACCCACGACTTTGGCATATTGGGAAGATGCTCTAACCAACTGAGCTACTTGGGCAGGGCTGCATTCAGACATCTTAGTGCGATCAAACAGACACAAAGACATTGGACTTCCGTTGAGGAAGATACTGAAGAAGTTGCGTGGCTGGGTGGGGGCACAGGCACAAACCATACGTGTGTTATGGACAGAGGACAGCGTTCTCATTCAAAGCTGCAAAGACAGGGTGAGCTCAGACACACAGCTGGTCCCAGCTCTTTCTCTTGGTTTTCTAGCCCAGGGCTTGCCTGACTTTGGCAGGTGGGCCAGATTCAGTCTGCTGCCTATTTGTGTACAGTTCATGATCTAAGAATGGCTTTTACACTTTGAGACAGTGCCAGGGTTTCTCACCCTCACCACCACTGACATGTGGAACAGGGTGATTCTTTGTGGTGGGGGCTGATCTGAGCCCTGCGGGAGAGTTGACCTAAACCGGCAGTCGGACATCCCCCAAGAGGTCCGAAACTGGCAGTTGGACAGGTGTCTACCCACTGGATGCCAGTAGCACCACCTGCCCCACCCTCCAAGCTTCAGCACAAAAAACATCTTCAGATATTGCCAGGTGTCCCTGAGGGGCACATTTGCCCCTGGTTGGGAACCACTGTTTCAGATCATCAGGTTTGAAACTGGATTTATTTAGCTCCCTTGCCTCTTCATACCCCCAACTTGTAATCGGTTCTCAAGTCCTGTAGATTCCATCTCTGGAAAGATCTCTTTTGGTTGCGATTGTATTCTCATCCCTACCACCTCAGTCCAAGGTTGTGATGACTCTTAGCAAGGACAGAGCTCTGGCTGTGCAAGGAATGTGACACTAATTTGTTACATAAACCACTCTCACTTACTGAATGCTTAGTGTGTACAGGATACTCTAAAAAATGGTCTCATAATGCTCTAGAACCTACCTTTTCACCTTTATCCTTTAGGCTCCAGATAACCTAGACTACTTATTTACTCTTCCAACTTTCCTACTTCTTTTTCTATCTTAGCCTACGTCACTATCCTTTGTTTCAAATTCCTCTGTCCCTTCCCTTTTCTATCTGTTAAGGTACTTCAGGAGTCCCCAGGAGGTGGGATTTTTTTACAGAGAGGAAGGGAGCAGGATACAGAGTTAGAAACATTGATGAGAGAGAGACATCGATCAGCTGCCTCCTGCACGCCCCCTACTGGGGATGTGCCTGCAACCAGGATACATGCCCTTGACCGGAATCGAACCCGGACCTTTCAGTCCGCAGGCCGACGCTCTATCCACTGAGCCACACCGGTTTCGGCCCAATCCCTGTTTCGAATTGGAATAGGAGAATTTATTTCATCTTTCTAAGGGGAGTGCCCGTCATTTAGAATTTATAGTGTGGGCCACTGGCATGTATGTGAGAGGTCAGAGACTTTCTTAAACACAATACTATTTGTTTACTTGGTTCAAACATTTATTCTCCGTTCATTCTCCTGGTTCTCATTATTTTCAGCAAATATTAGAAGTCTCTTTCACCACCAAGTTTCCGATTTCCATGGACACTTGCAAATTTCATGTGCGCTGCAAAGGAAATGAGAGTTGCTGTAAAACCTTGCAACTTTTAAGAGCTGACTCCAGGGAATTGGTTTTATTATGGAAAATTCTCCAGAAGATTTGGATCTCAGCTACCTCTTAGAGGCATACCCATGAATCTCTCTATTACTAAAGCAATTCTAAAAGGAACGGCAAGGCTTGAGATTAGTACAATGTCAGAATTTGGTTCAGAGCAATTAAGAGCATTATTTAAAAGATACTTTGACTGAGAACATCACCAAAATAAAAATTTTATCGTCTCCTTCCTCATATTAGCACAGGGGAGTTTGGGGAGAAAGTGTTTCAGAGCAGTGATCCATTCATTTAAATATTCTGTCCCTGACTCTGACGTGATCCATTATTCAGCTTCTGTCTGTAATGGTACAAAACACAATTACTGTCTGCTGCTTGCAACGGTATCACTGGATGCTGAGCTGTAAGATTCATCGCATCTTCAATTTAAAGCTACATCGCTTGGTTTCTCTTCTAAGTGTAGATGATTTCTCTTCTACTTTTCTCGAGGGGACACATTCTTGAGAGAAGGTGACATTCCCCTCGCCAAACTTTCATTCCTGAGTGTCCCTCTCATTTAAGGAGGTTTCTTCTTAGATGTATTGTAGAGTAAGTGTGTCAAACTCAAAGGCTAACACAGGCCGGATAAATAAGGTGTAAGTTTACGTGGGCCGCAAAAAAAACAAAAGCTTCCATTTTCATAGAAACGTAGGTTTATTTCCATAGAGACATGCTGAATACAAAGGGCTGAAATAAACGACTCATCGTTAACATAAAATAATACAACATTTTAATAAATATTTTTTCTTAAACAGTAACTTACCAGACACTGAATAACTACACAAATTAATAAGCGTCACGCAAATAAACCTATTTTTCTTGGTCTCTGAAAGCGAAATATTTCCTGTTGTGCATCCCAAAAACAGTCCAAGACTAATGATGTGGCCGTCAGCTGCTAAAATATTCACTGCTGGTATTAGTGAGATACATGGTGCGCCTGCGCGCAAGGGGAAGGAATGCAGCACAATTCTAGCAACCAGTCATTAGCAAACATTGTAGTTCGTTATTAATAATTATGTATAACAGGATATTATAAAAATTAAGTTGCGAAATTTTTATGAAAACGTTTCTTACAAACTGTTATATTGGCCGGGCCACAAAAGTATGTGTTGAGGGCCACATGCGGCCCGCAGGCCGTCAGTTTGACATGCGTGATATAGAGGATTTCTACATTGGATTTCTGTCGATTCAGAGCTGTGCCATGGAACTTGCTGAACTGATACAGTGTTCTTCCCTGTTCAATATGTAGCTATTGAGTACTGAAACATGCTCAATTAATTTGAATACCGTATTTTCTGGTGTATAAGACGACTGGGCATATAAGACGACCCCCAACTTTTCCAGTTAAAATATAGAGTTTGGGATATACTTGCCCTATAAGACGACGCCCGACTTTTGAGAAGATTTTCCTGGGTTAAAAAGTCGTCTTATACACCGGAAAATACAGTAAATTAAAATAGCTATGTGTGGCTAGAGGCTACCATTTTGCAGAACAAAGGTTTAAAAAAAATTTTTTTTTTCCGAGCAAAGCTTTAAATAACCTTAGAAGAGTGAACGTTTGCGATCCATCATCATGTACTCACTACTTTACAGTAGCTTTGGGACTCTAATGGCAAACGATGGGGATTTGTGATTTTGAATTACATACCGGATTTTTCGATCATTTGATAAAACATCTCTCTGAAAGCTTTAAAGTTGTATTTACTTTTCCCTATAAAACTTGTTTTATCATAGATAGATAGATACGTATAGATATATAGAGATATATAACTCAATATCAATTTCAGTTCTTTTTAAAGTAGGAATAGAGCACACTGACCGTGCTCTATACTATAATAATTATGGGTCTAAAGAGTTGCTGAATCTCTAATTAGGAGTTTATCCCTAATATGGGAAAAGATAGATTTTTGGGAGTTCCAATTGGGAAGAGGAATTCTTTTTCTTTTTATTTTTTTGTTTAATAAATCTTCATTGTTCAGATGATTACAACTGTTACTCTTTTAGAAGAGGAATTCTTAATCCTGTAAAATTTCTACCCACATTTGGAAATGTTGCCTGTTTAATTCTTATTATAAAATCGGATTCCTGTTAAAAGTAGTGGGGCAAAAGCCACTTTTCTATTCTTATTACATCCGGAGAACTCGAATTGCTCATAGAGGGGCTTCTTACAACCCTCCATATGAAAATAACTTAATTTCCTACCCTGGTAATGTAAGTAATATATGCTTATTGTAAAGCTTCACTACAGAAAAGTATAAAGAAGAAAAAAAAATCTTAAACTTTTATCACCTTGAGCCATAACGACCATTATTAACATGTTTGAAAGGCCATCCTTTTATCTCTCAGAGACCATTCATCACCAGGCCTAAGTTGGCATAGACTGAAATATGAGTCCAGTTTCATGGTGCTGTCTGTGATTAATACCCGACTTAACGCTGTGACTGGAAAAGCAGTTGTACTTGCTGCATTCGCAGGGGACCTTACCTTGGTAAAGGAGATCCTGTGGAAAATGGCCTGAAGCCATCTGAGAGAAAGGAGGTCCTACAGTTAGCCTAAGGGGTGAAGGGCGCCATGGAAATGAGCACAATGTACGTCAGTGAAGGACCTTCAAAAGCAGGCAGATTGGCTGGCTGGCGTGGCTCAGCAGTTGAATCAGAAGGTCACGGTTTGATTCCCCGTCAGGGCACATGCCCGGGTTGTAGGCTTGATGATCCCTGGTGTGGTCATTGATCAATGATTCTCTCCATCATTGAGGTTTCTCTCTCTCTCTCCCCCTTCCTCTCTGAAATCAATTAAAAAATATATATATATTTTAAATATATTTTATTGATATTTTACAGAGAAGAAGGGAGAGGGATAGAGAGTTAGAAACATCGATGAGAGAGAGAGACATCGATCAGCTGCCTCTTGCACGTCCCCTACTGGGGATATGCCCGCAACCCAGGTACATGCCCTTGACCGGAATCGAACCTGGGACCTTTCAGTCCGCAGGCCGACGCTCTATCCACTGAGCCAAACCGGTTTCGGCCTCTATATTTATTTTAAAAAGCAGGCAGATTTTGGGAAAACAGAATTCATCTTGCCATTCAAAAATTTTTGCTTAACATTGCTTATTCTAATACCACCTCCTACAAATCAAATGTTGGGGTTCTCTTATCGCGTGAGTTGTGTTTTGTAATTGGAAATTCTACTGGGAAGATGAACTGTGAAAATAACTGGCTATGATGACAAGTTAAATAATCATCTTATCGTTGAATGAGTTTCTGATTTCAAAGATAATACCTTCAAAGTATTTCTCATGTGTGCTTCAATCGCATCATGATTGTTCTCATTTCAGATCACCCCTATTTTGTTGGTGTCCAATTCCATCCTGAGTTTTCTTCTAGGCCGATGAAGCCTTCCCCTCCATACCTGGGACTACTACTTGCGGCCACTGGGAACCTGAATGGCTACCTACAACAGGGATGCAAACTGTCCTCCAGGTAACCAGCTTAACGATGACCCAAGATGCGGTTATCCACACTCTAGGTTTCTCATAAATTTTTAAAATATACGTTTTTATTGATTTCAAAGAGGAAGGGAAAAGGAGAGAGAGATAGAAACACCCACGAAAGAGACACATTGATTGGCTGTCTCCTGCACACCCCGCAACATGAGCATGTGCCCTGACTGGGAATTGAACCGGTGACCTCTTGGTTCATGGGTTGATGCTTCACACCTGAGCTGACACCAGCTGGGCTGATTTCTTTTTAAAGTGAAGGAACCAAGAGGTCGAAGGTTGGATTCCTGGTCAGGGCACATGCCTACGTGGTAGGCTCGATTCTCCATCCCCACTGGGAAATGTGCAGGAGGCAGCCGGTCAATGATTCTCTCTCAGCACTGATATTTCTATCTCTCTATCCCTCTCTCTCTTAAAAATCAGTAAAAATATTAAAAAATAATAAAATGAAGAATTGTTTTTTCCTGCTTCATAATTGTGACTTATTCTCTTAGTAAAAATGATCTAATCGTCTCTACAATAGTAACCTATCAGTTTTCCAAATGATGCTAATTCTGGGGCATTATTTTAGAAATTTTTGTCATTTTGATAAGTGAAAAATAGGATTTTCTTTTGTGGATTCTGATGAATAAATATATATAAGTATGTTACTGGCTCATTGTTTTATAAATTATTTGTTCATCTCCTTTCCCTTACTTTTCCTTTTGCTCTTATATCTTTTTTCTTAATGATTGGCAAGCTCTTTATATATAAAGGACATTAATTCTTTGTTAGTTTGCAAATATTTTTTCAAAGTGATTTGGTTTTCTTTTGAGTTGTCAATGGTAGTTTTTATTTTCCTTAAAGAGTTTTAAATAAGGAATTTATTTAAATAAGTTCTTATTTATGCATATATTACTTATTTATGTAGTCAAATCTTTTATGAATTCTGTTTTTAGTGTGTGTAAAGTCTCTTCTCATCAAAAGATTATATAAATAATATCCCACTTTTTTCCACTAGCACTCTTATGGTTTTTATTTTAAATGAAGTTTAAATCTCTAATCTCTATGAACTTTATGTTTGCTATAGTGTGTGAGGTAGGGATCTCGCTCCCTCTTACCCCCAACCCCTATTTTTGGTAAGTTGAGTAATTTAGATTTGTTTCTGGGATTTTTGTTTTGTTCTGTTAATGATTTCATCTCTTATTTCTGAACCCTTACATCCTTTTTCATCATAGCATTATTGTAAATCAAGCCTACTCCCATTATTGTTTAACATTTTAAAAAAGGTATTTTGCTGCTCTTTCAGATTAACTGTAGAATGATTTTTGAAATCAGGTTTGCGTAAAGTAACCCATTGTAGATTTTAATTAAAATTTCTTTACATTTAAATATTAGTTTGGTGGGAATTCATATTTTACATTTTCTCATCCAAGAATATTAGCTATACTAATAAAAGAGTCATATGCTGATTAGACCAGGAGACCTTCCGGAGATCTTCTGGGCGTCCTTTTGGACAAAGCCATGGTGGTTGGGCCGAGGCAGAGGCAGTTAGGAACCATCAGGCCAGCAGGGGAGAGCATTTGGGGGCGATCAGGCCATCAGGGGAGAGCAATTAGGGGGATCAGGATGGCAGAGGAGGACAGTTGGAGGTGATCAGGCCGGCAGGGGAGGGCAGTTAGGGGTGAGATCAGGCCGGCATGGGAGGGCAGTTGGGGCCGATTAGGTTGGCAGGGGAGGACAGTTGGGGATGATCAGGCCGGCAAGCAAGGTGGTTAGGGGCAATCAGGTCAGTAGGTGAAGGTGGTTAGGGGCAATCAGGCAGGCAGACAGAGTGGTTAGGGCCCATTAGGCAGGCAGGTGAGCGGTTAGGAGCCAGCGGTCCCGGATTGTGAGAGGGATATCTGACTGTGGGATCAGGCCTAAAACGGCAGTCAGACATCCCCCGAGGAGTCCTGAATTGGAGAGAGAGCAGGCTGGGGCTGAGGGGTCCCCCTCCCTCCTACCATGCACGAATTTTGTGCAGTGGGCCTCTAGTATATAATAACTTTAAAAGTAGAAGGAACTAACCACGATTACAGACTATACCTAAGTTAGCACCATACCTAGGGTTAGTACCATAATAATTGGATATGTATTGTTGAGAAGATTACCTCATTCTAGCAAACAACCCTGCGATATTGCCACTCGAGGACTGCTGGGATTGGCGCACGGTGTATAAGCATGTGCTCGTGTTACGCAAGCCGCTTATTTGCCACGTTACCTGCTAGGGGATGCTCGCAGGTCCTTAGCATTTCCTTTAACTGGGGGTTCCTATGGGAGCAGGCTTTATATATTTTGCACGTCAGGCGTCTTACTGAATTAATGATCACTCCTCGCCTTCTTGAACCAGTGCGCTCGTTCTCATGCTGTGCCTTATGGAGCTGGAGGCTGGCCAGCTGTGAAGAGCAGGCTGAGGGGTTCAGGCTCTTTCCCGCTCCAGCCAAGCAGCTCCCCTGGATCCGGCTCATGGAGCACGGGGCCGCATGAGACTGCCTGCAGAGATGGGCTTCTTGTGTTCTGAGGCTGCAGGCCTTACACAGCAGATTGGAGATTTCCGTGTGTTCCCGTGTTGGATGTGTGATGTGAGCCTTCTCGGCTACCGTATTGTCTCCACCAGAGGCCTGGTGCACGCAGGGTCCCTAGGCCTGGCCGGCTGTCAGGGCCGATCGGGGCCTTCCAGCTGCCGGACGGGGCCTCCCTTCCCAGGCTGCTGGCTGGGGCTTTCCTTCACTCCATGCCACCCCCTGGCGGTCAGCACATGTCATAGCGAGCCATTGAACTCCTGGTCGAACTCCCGAGGGGACAATTTGCATATTAGGCATATATATAATAGATTATTTCAGTGACCATATGTGAAAGGAGGGTGACAATGGAGCAAATTAGATGGTTGGGAGAACTAACTCACACATAACTCAACAAAGCTACTGTATTTTCCGGCGTATAAGACGACCCCCAACTTTTCCAGTTAAAATATAGAGTTTGGGATATACTAGCCCTATAAGATGACACACAGTGTATAAGATGACCCCAGACTTTTGAGAAGATTTTCCTGGGTTAAAAGTCGCCTTATACGCCAGAAAATACGGGTACAGTATCTGGTTGTTTGCAAACATCAGCTAATATACAAATGGCCTCTGGGTATGTGGCCTACCCAGAGGTATGTATGCTGGACGGCCTGCTGATTCTCGCATGGGGCTGGTGGTTTCTGGGTAAAGCTTACTGATAGTTTCTGGAAAAAGTGACTGCTTGCTGGGGACTCCGGAGCAAGACACAGTATGTCTCAGAGAGAAGGCAAATCCTCCCCACCGAAGCCTGCTGCTGCTATTGCTATGACAACAGACTAACAGACTGCCATGGTTGGCCGAGAATTCCGACGTATTAGCCACACACGGGTGCTTCCTGAAGAGCAGCCAGCGTCTTATTTATCTCTGCTCCCCGGCTCCCTGGCACACGGGATTTTTTTATTTTTATTACCCATTAAAGTAATAAATGTGAGAGTAGGGAGAATGGAGATAGTCTGTTCTAATCTTAACACCTTGCAGGGAGGTTTCCAACTGAGAACGGCCAATTAATCTAGTGACAGGTACCAGGATGCCAGAGGAACCTCGCAGTCACCTCCTCTCTGCCCACCGCCATGGCATTAGTGCGCATTGAAAAGCAAATGATGGCTTTGATGGCCAGCCTCTAATGCGAGCTGAATTGAGATGATCTTTCTGTCAAACACGATGACTGTCGCTTATCCATCCTAAACAAATGTGACAAGGAATATGAACTCTGGAGTAATGACTTCCTTTCCCAGAAATTGGCTCGTGACATTTAACTGTATGACACCTGTGCAGCCTACATCTTTAAAACACAGAACGTGGAAATCCTTGCTTTGGAGCGAGTCCACCTGAGCAGTAACCCCGGCATTCTGTCCTGTGGGTGGGCTCATGGATAGAGCGTCGGCCTGCAGACTGAAGGGTTCCAGGTCTGATTTTGGTCATGGGCACATGCCTGGGTTGCAGACTCGATTCCCAGTGGGCGGGAGGGCATGCAGGAGGCAGCCGATCAATGATTCTCTCTCGTCATTGATGTTTCTATTAGTATCCCTCTCTTCCTCTCTGACATCTATAAAAAATTTTTTTTTAAAAGAATATAGTCAAAACCGGTTTGGCTCAGTGGATAGAGCGTCGGCCTGTGGAATGAAAGGTCCCAGGTTCGATTCCGGTTAAGGGCATGTACTTTGGTTGCGAGCACATCTCCGGTGGGGGCTTGCAGGAGGCAGCTGATCGATGTCTCTCTCTCATCAATGTTTCTAACTCTCTATCCCTCTCCCTTCCTCTCTGTGGAAAATCAATAAAATATATAAAAGAAAGAAAGAAAGAAAAAAGTGTAAGTGAAGTCTGGAGAAATATGTTTTTCGGTTGTCTTTTCTTTTTTTTCTAATCCTCACCTGAGGATTTTTTTTCCATAGATTTTTAGAGAGAGTAGGAGGGAGAGGGAGAGACAGAGAGAAACACCAATGTGAGAGAGACACATCAATTTCTTGCCTCCCTTATGCCTTCGTCCAGGGCTGGGAACCTGCAACCTATGTATGTGCCCTTGACCAGAATCGAACCTGGGACCCTTCAGTCCGCATACGGATGCTCTATCCACTGAGCCAAGCCAGCTAAGGCTGTTTGCAGGTTTTCTACGGTCTCTCTCCTCTGTGGGAGGTCACACAGAACTCACTCTCTCTGTCAATAAAAAGGCGGCAGCAACATGTGTGATGTGTGTGCCCAGAGAAGCCCATTTGAGACTCAGAGTTTAGGTTTTTATTGGGGGCCGGCTACATAGGCCTTTTCTTTCCAGCACCCACTCAGATTCCAGACTCCGAACAGGAAAGCAAATATTTACCATAAATCACACTGTTTATAGAGACAGCGTAGGCCCAGTAAAACGACCTCATTCATTTGTAATGGAGAAAACAATTTCCCAAGTTCCCCGGCAAGCAGACCCTTCTAGAGATAGCAGCCTCAGGCCTGCTGTGTTAACTCCTCTGCACAAATCTAATAAACCATTTTTAGAATAAATAAATCCCATGGGAAATGATGGGCCATTAAAGAAATCTTTATACTTCTTTGCTGATATTCCTCCTCTGGTGTTGAAACAATTTGTCCCGTGTATGAGATGTAACCACACATTTCCATGGTCTTGCTGGCGTGTGATGTACTGGAATGAGACTATTTCATGTAATTGTTTTTTTTTTTAAATATATTTCTTTCTTGATTTCAGAGAGGTAGGGAGAGGGAGAGAGAGAGAGAGAAACATCTATGATAAGAGAGAATCATGGATCGACTGCATCCTGCATGCCCCACACTGGGGATTGACCTCACAACCCATGTGCCCTGACCAGGAATCGAACCGTGACCTCCTGGTTCATAGGTCGACCCTCAACCACTGAGCCACGCCAGTTGGGCTATTTCATACAATTATAAGAAAAAAATTTTTAGGAGACATATTAAATGTACAGGTTGTGGCAAAAGTAGGTTTACATTTTCTCATATACAGTGGTACCTCGAGATACGAGTTTAATTTGTTCCATAACCTTGAGTCATGGGAAACTATGAGATGCTCAAGTCGCGATAAACTGGTGGGTCGTGTGCAGCCGGCCGATCCGAGTGATGACTCCTGTCTCAACTGTTGCTCATATTTCAAAGCAAAAATCGCTCGCTCGTATCTCAAAAATCTCATATGTTAGGGCACTCGTATCTCGAGGTACCACTGTAACTGCATTGTCATACCTAAGAAAATGAACATTAATTCAAAAACATCATTTTTTTCTTTTTAATATATTTTCATTGATTTCAGAGATGAACGGAGGGGAGAGGGAATAGGAACATCAATGATGAGAGAGAATCACTGATCGGCTCTTTCCTGCACGCCCCCTACTGGGGATTGGGCCCACGACCTGGGTTTGTGCCCTGGCCGGGAACTGAACCAAGACCTCCTGGTTCACGGATCGAAGCTAGGCACCGAGCCACACCAGCCAGGCTCAACAGCATCATTAAATATCCGGTCCATATTTAAATTCCTCCGCATGTCCCCAAGCATTTCTTCGAGCTTTTGTAAACATAAAAAATATAATCAATGATCTGTTCACGGTTCATTTGGTTATTGTGTGGAGAAAGAAACTTTCTCTACCCTTCGAGGTTCCTTCAGCTGGTCTAATAAGTGTATCGACATGCGGCTGGTTAATGAGAGAAAATAACGACATTTAATTACACATACACTTAAGGGAGCCCCACGTACTTGAGAGAGTCAGAGACAGCACGTACATGAGGCGTTCAGATACGGAAACGGAAAGTGACTGTACAAGACATTCTGTACTAGGGATGAGGTAAGGCACTAGGGACTGCAGAGAGAAATGAGGTCATTATAAGATGATCAGAAGAGCATTGAGTAATTAGTAGTTTACCCTGCCCTACCAATAGGTTATAAGAAGTTATTTCTGATGCTAACTTCTTATAGTGGGCAACTGCCCTAATTTAAATTCTTTTTTTTTAAAATATATATTTTATTGATTTTTTTTACAGAGAGGAAAGGAGAGGGATAGAGAGTAAGAAACATCGATGAGAGAGAAGCATTGATCAGCTGCCTCCTGTACGCCCCCTACTGGGGATGTGCCCGCAACCAAGGTACGTGCCCTTGACCGGAATCGAACCTGGGACCTTTCAGTCCCCAGGCTGATGCTCTATCCACTGAGCCAAACCGGTTTTGGCTTGCTTTCTTTTTTAACAGTCCTTTTAAACATCTTTTAAAATAGCTCCCTCTTTGAGATTATTTGACTTCAACTCTATACCTTGAGACTTCTTCTGGTCAAAGTACTGCCAATCATCCACATTTGAGAAAACCTTCCCTCGGGGATTAGGTGTTGGTTAAACGGTGCTCTGGACTGAGCAAGGCTCACTGCAGACTGATGGTGGGGGGCAGCCGGGAAGGGAGTTCATGGTGACAAACACCACCCCGTGCTCTGTGCCCTGCAGGGCGTGCATTCTGCAGTTATAATTCAATGTCAAACTCACTCAAAGCACGCGGAGTTTTAATTCGTCACTCTCACATGTTATGGCTTTCAGGGGGTCTTTGAGAAGGAAGGAAGCAGAGTGGTAACAGTGCTTTGGGGAAAGCTGTGTGCACGGGAACGTGTTTGAAAATACGCTTTTCCACATGAAATGGGTTTTGATATGAAGTACTGTAGGGACTCGTGCATGCTGGGAAGCTTAACCAGGCCATTAAACTGTTTTCATTCCAACCACCTCTTCCTGTCGTTGAAGAAGAAATGGTCTAATGGCTGCCCCCAGGATGGCATAAGCGGAGGATGAGGCATCACTGTATCCTTGCCCTAGCTCCCTGGAATACATGTATTCTTATGTTGGGGATGGATTAGGCACCAGGAATCTTTCACAGACAAACTTGACCGTGACAAGCCTTTTGTTTGCAGAGAACCGTGTGTGGACTGATGCTGTCAGGGCTTGTAAATCAAGCGGTTGCCATGCCTTGCGGCGGGTGATTTTGATTTTTGTCTTGTAAGGAATAGAACAGTGAAACAGCTTTGTAAGAGAATGCTTCCCTTATTTGAAGGCACATGCATGCATCAGAGAGATTTGCTGTGACTTTACTTAACGGTGGGTAGTCAGACCTTTACAAAAACCTTTTTCAGGAGTGAGAGGAGGATCACTGCATGGTGATTATAGTTTGTTTGTTTTTTAAAATCATTAGTCATTTGTTTTTAAGTCAGCATTATCCAGTACAACTGTCTGCAGTGATAGAAGTGTTCTGTAATCTGCACCGTCCATTGTGACAGTCACCGGGCACGCGTGGCTACTGAGCACTTACCTGTGGCTCCATGTGTTTGAATGAGAAGGGGAACTTTACATGTTATTCGATTTGAATTTAGATAGATGCCGTGGCTTGTGGCTACCACACTGGACATTGTAGGTTTAAAACTTGCCCCTCCTCAAATGTCCTAAGACATGGGTCTGTATTCTGCATTTCATAAAATTTAACATGCAAGACCCAACTATCTAATAACTCTGTCCACTGAGAAGTGTGTGTGTGTGTACACAGATTATTTTATTTATTTTTTATTTATTTTATTTTTTGTATTCTTAAAAAAATTTTTTTATTAATATATTACATGTATACATATCTTCCCATTGCCCCCTCCTTCTGGCATACCCTCACCCTCCAGTGCCTTGCGTCCATTGGTTATGCTTAGATGCATGCATACAAGTCCTTCGGTTGATCTCTTATCTCCCCCACCTCTCCCTAACCTTCCCGCTGTAGTTTGACAGTGTGTTTGATGCTTTACTGCCTCTGTATCTATCTTTTTGTTCATCAGTTTATAATGTTCTTTATTACCCATAAATGAGTGAGATCATGTGGTATTTTTCTTTCACTGACTGGCTTATTTCACTTAGCTCTCCAGTTCCATCCAGGTTGAACACAGATTATTTTTAAAAGACAGGTTAGGCTTAAGAAAGAGCCGAGATGTTTTGAATTAAGTGAACATATACCCCGGTAAGTATAGCTTAGGACTTCTTGAATTCTGTTCTTTGAGGAACAGAAATGAACCCGTAAGTCACACGTGTCTCAGAGTAGCACCCACATTTGACTGAATGTGCAGGAGCGCCTGCTGTCCGGCTTGTGGGTGATGACCCACATGTGACTCCTGGCTGTTGTTGTTTTTGCTGACATGTGAATGCCACAGAATCGGCAAGTTCATCAGCATGCCTCTTTGGATAATTCTCTTCTGGAGGGGAGTGGTTTACTTGCTTGTTTGCCTCTGACCCACGTGAGAGGAAGGTAGGGAACCCTGTCATTTACCGGGGAGATGAGCAAACCCAAACCGAGCCGCGCTGGGCCAGACTCGGCCTGTGCTATTTCGGTGTGTGGGCAGTGTGGGGCAGACAGCCGTTAGACAGGAAGTAAGAGCCATTAGGTTAGACACACACCCACCCAAGTTCATGTGCTCATGTGGGCAGGGAAAGACTGTGGGTACAGGTAACAGTGCTGAACATCATGCACTTGGCAGTTTTCATGACGTCTGTATGTTTCCATGGCTTTTTGAGAGAGACCCTATTACAGTGGTACCTCGAGATACGAGTTTAATTCGTTCCGTAACCTTGAGGCGTGGGAAACTGGTGGGTCGTGTGCAGCCGGCCTATCCGCGCAATGACTCCTATCTCAACTGTTGCTCATATTTCAAAGCAAAAATCGCTTGCTCGATGGCTCATATCTCAAAAATCTCGTATGTTAAGGCACTCATATCTCGAGGTACCACTGCACAAATATGTAACCCCCATGAGGAGTGGCATCTTCTCTTTTTGTAGAGTGTTCGAGAGCATACTTAGACGTTCCCTTCTGGCCCTCAACATTTCGTTGCGGTTTTAGGTCTAAATAAAACAGGACACCCAGGAGTGACGGGGAAGATGTGGGTCCATCCTGCCCTTCCCCAGCCTGAGATGAGAGAAGGAACAGCTGTAAAATCTGGCAACTGAGGAAATTGGTTTGCGCCTTCTCACGGGTGGTATCAGGCAACACGGCCTGAGAGGTGATGCTCCCTGGTGAACTTGAGTTTGTGGGCTGGCTTAGCATGATGGGGACTCTGGCCCCGCCTCACATGAGCGCTGTGCTCAGTGAATAATCACTCGAACACCTTGACCTTCATTTCTTCTCAGGTAGGGAATTGAGTGCAACTTCCAAATCTCCTGTCTTTGCTAATTCTATGGCAGGTGATGCTGCATGGAATCAGAAAGATTCAGCATTTGTGTAGAAGTGGGGGTACCTGGGAAAAGACATGTCAACCTTTGAGGCCAGTTTTTAAAAAAACATCCTTCAGTTATCCCTGTGTTTTCTTTATTGAAAACTCTTTTGCAACAGCGAATTGATTTTCCTGAACTAAAATCTAATAAGAGGTATCTTCCACTTGAATGCTTTTAAGGATATGTTGATTTATGTGTTTATCTAACATACCTTGTCTTTTCTGCCAATTCTTTTTTTTTATATAAATCTTTATTGTTGGAAGTATTACATATGTCCCTTCCCCCCCTCCCCCCATTGACCCCCTGCACCCACCCCACCCCCACCCCACGCCTTTACCACCTATTGTCTATGCCCATGGGTTATACTTATAAGAATATAAGGTCTTTGGTTGACTACCTCTTACCCCCCTCCCCCCCAGCTTCCTTTAGAGATTCTGCACTCTCTTCCATGCTTCCCTGTCTCTGGATCCACTCTGTTCATCAGTGTATTTTGTTCATTAGATTCCACATACGAGTGAGATCATGTGATACTTGTCTTTCTCTGACTGACTTATTATTTTCTGCCAGTTCTTAATCTTCTCCTAAGAATGTATAAGTACCCTCTCCATACTCTAGGCCACCCCCCGTGCCTACCCTTTGTGCTTTTGTCCAAAAGTCAGGGAGGAGAGTGAGGTTGGCTTTTATGATTTTGTTTATGTAGTTATTGATACGTGCTCAATATACAGTGGTACCTCGAGATACGAGTGCCCTAACATACGAGATTTTTGAGATACGAGCTGTCGAGCGAGCGATTTTTGCTTTGAAATATGAGCAACATTTGAGATAGGAGTCATCGCGAGGATCGGCCGGCTGCACACGACCCACCAGTTTACCTCGACTCGAGCGTCTCATAGTTTCCCACGCCTCAAGGTTACGGAACAAATTAAACTCGTATCTGGAGGTGCCACTGTATTTAGAGGGAATCTCTGTTTTCTAACCTATGAACGTAGGGTTTCTCTCATTGTTCCTTCTCTTCCCCCTTAACAAAAAGAAAAAGGAGTAGATGTTCACCTCTTAGGGAATTCATGCCACACTTAATTCCTGGCAATGCCCTCTCCGTAGATCAGTAGAACTCTTGTGGGATTGATCAACCTGCTGACTTATTTGGAATGGAGCAAGAGGAACCTTAAACTGAGCACAGCTCCGAGCAAAAGTACACTTGCAGGGCTGTTTCGTGGAGAAAGTGCCAACATGGCAATATCTATGCCAATAATTGGTCCTGTTTTTAATATTCCATGTGACTCAAGGTAGTTGGAGCATCCCATAAAGTTTCTATTTTGAAAACAGCATATTTGTGAAAATTATTTCTAAAATCCTCGAACCTGTGAGAATGTGTTGTTGGGTTGGGAAACTTTCATGATGCTGACCCTTAAATCATAGTGAAAATGAGATCTGAAGCAGATAGGGTTTCAAGTACATGGATGTTTTTTTCCAGGTATTTAAAAAAATATGTTTTTATTGATTTCAAAGAAGAAGGGAGAGGGAGAGAGAGAGAGAAACATCAATGATGAGGGAGAATCATTGATTGGCTGCCTCCTCCACGCCCCATACTGGGGACTGATCCCACAACCCGGGCTTGTGCCCTGACTGGGAATTGAACCCTAACCTTCTGGTTCATAGGGCAATGCTCAACTCACTAAGACTTGCTGGCTGGGCGTGAGTCTTGAGCTAACATGCATGTCTTAGTTCTATTGACCACCAAGTTCAGTATCCCCATGGAGTTTGCTGACTGTGGGTAACCAGCGCCCCCACATTGGAGCTATCTAAGGAGCTCCTGTGGTCCTCAAACTCAGAGACAGCCGAAACCGGTTTGGCTCAGTGGATAGAGCAATCGGCCTATGGACTGAAAGGTCCCAGGTTCGATTCCAGTCAAGGGCATGTACCTTGGTTTCGGGCACATCCCCAGTAGGGGGCGTGCAGGAGGCAGCTGATTGATGTCTCTCTCTTTCATCGATGTTTCTAACTCTCTATTCCTCTCCCTTCCTTTCTGTAAAAAATCAATAAAATATATTAAAAAACAAAACAAAACAAAAAAAAACTCAGAGACAAAACCCAACCTGCCACTGAGTCAAAAGGAGAGTGTTCGGCTAATGTAATGGAGGGAGGTCCATCTGCTCTCACTGTTCTCTAGCCCTTTCCTATTGATAAAGGAAACGGTTGTCATCAAAAGGGTGAAAAATGAAAAAAAATCGGTGAGCGTTCAAGTACTGTTTGATGCTATGCTGGTTATCACACTCGAGAACAGATTGAGATCAGCAGGAATAGGACTGAATGATGCTTAATCTCAAAAGGCCTGCGATTCAGGCAGCAGTAGATGGATAGGAACTAAATGGTTCTGTCGGCTCCGGCTTTCATGCTAACTTAATTTGTTTACTTAATACCTCGCGTAGAAAGCAGACAGCAGGTAAGAGGGTCAGGAGCAATGTGCTTTTAAGGCTTTTGTGGAAGTTTAGACATCATTAGTGGTCTTTATAAGATTACAAATTTAATCGAAATTGAAATGCTTTTATACATTTTCTGAATTAGTTACTTCCAATGTAAGATGAAAGCAAGTGATCAGTGCCGCTGACAAAAGGAGCCTGTGAGTCGGGAGTGATAATAGAGTATTTCTTAGGAGTGTCTCTGAGTGGGAGTTAATTATGGAAAGTGTTTTGGATCGTTGTCTGTGTTTTTTTTTTTTAATACCTTGCTAAATTAATTCCTCTTTTGATCTAGTGATAGATACAGTGATGCCAGTGACGACAGCTTTTCAGAGCCAAGGATAGCTGAGTTGGAAATCAGCTGCAACTAATCCGTGACTCGGAATGACGGGCGCTACCTGAGAGGGTAAGAAGGAATCTCTGAGTTCTTGTTTGCTTTACAGACAAGCTGCTCTCTTGGTGTAGAAGGGAGCAAGCACCATGGGACTTGTCTGCAGGAGCCTATTTGCCTGGCAGAGGTAGACAGACAGACCGCACAGCCCACTGCGCCTTTGGGAAACTGGATGCACCTGAGAAAGCTAGCAGTTAGCTTGGGGAGAATGGGATGCATTTGAGCTAGGAATTCTATATCATAAAAGCCCAGTGATCGAAATGGTGGAACGACCAGAATGACCAGAGACCAGAATGACCAAGGCTGGCCACCTCATAAGTGAGCAGTTAGGGCAATGAGGCAGGCGGAGTGGTTAGAAGCAATCAGGCAGGCAGAGGTGGTTAGGGGAGATCAGGCAGGCAGGCAGAGGCAGTTAGGGGCAATCAGGCAGGCAAAGTGCTTAGGTGCGATCAGGCAGGCAGGCAAGTGGTTAGGGGCTTGCGGTCCTGGATTGCCAGAGGGATGTCTGACTGCCAGTTTAGGCCCAATCCACAGGGATTTCTGCAGAATGGCAGTTGGACATCCCCTGAAGGCTCCCATATTTCTAGAGGGTGCAGGCTGGGCTGAGGAATTTCCCCCCTCCCCCCTGCATGAATTTCATGCACTGGGCCTCTAGTAATTAAGTAAATAGATAGA